>SJJU01007774.1:0-15024 GCA_012932125.1 Conopomorpha cramerella
ATATTTGACATATTTGAACGTAACAATGCCCGCGACCTGATACAGAACAAGTAACACACATCCACTTATACTCAACAATTACACTAGATTTTAAATGACTAGCTCAGTCATAAATATTTATGTATATCGTGGCTAACATTCCACGGTACAGTAATATGTACAATATACTCGTAGCTTAACTAACGGATATCTAAGTAGTAGTAAGCGGCCCCTCCGTCTCCTCGGGCCCACTAACTGATTGTTACCCTACTCAATTGATCAGCCAATTACGCATTGGGCCTGATATCGTATTATATTACCTAGGTACAACTACATGTGAGAAGATTTATTGTGTTGTCTAACAGTTATCTAGAATACGTTATTTTTTTTTATATTAACAGTGCGTTAATTCATTCATACATCGATTATTATTAAGTAGCTACTAAGTGCGCTGACGGAGAACCTCCGGCGCGGTCTATCTTCACACTACGTCTAGGTTATGCCGTGCGCTGCGCCTTACAACACTTCTATCCGGAATATTATTTGTAATGGCAGTTGGGTAGTGATTACGTCACTTGTGTCTCGACAGGGTGTTGCAGTTCACTGCTCCCTCTCGCGCGACTGTGGGAGACAGTCCACTCGGGTCAGACCACCGGCTCTGTGAGCTCCTAGCGGCGCGCGGTGGCGGGTGAGGTACGGCGTTTACAAATGGCGCACTGTTATTGAGCTTACTTAGGTTACACTATCGTAGAAATTACAATACTATGAAGTAGTTTAGAATGTCGCGATTGGTGCGCGTTAGAGTTGCGACCGGCGCGCGAGTGCGTGGCGGGACTGCCGCCGGGCGCGTGCCTCGGTGGACCGGCACCTACTGTCCTACTGGCGCCCACGCCGCTTCAGGCAAGGGAAATCATGTCAATCAACCTTTGTGTTTAACAATATTTAGAAAACAATCCTACAATCGTTTGACGCTATAGGTTTAAAATAATTGTCAGTAAGTAAACACAATTTAAAAAGATTTAAATACACAGAATCTGATCTGAACGTTATACAAAGTCAAAGGTTGTGTTAGAAATGTGTTAGAGAAGGGTGGTAGTAGTCCGGCGGCGGCGGCGGCAGTGTGTGCGGCTCGGCGATGCCGGGGGCTGCGTGGGCCGCGGGGTCGGCGGGGGCGGGGGGCAGCGGCAGCGGGGGGCGGTCACAGCTCGGTGGCGCGGCAGCGGCAGCGCGGGGTCAGTGCTTGTACTCGGGGCGGCGGCGCGGCGGCGGCGGGCCGGGCGCCGGGCCGGGCGGCGGGCCGGGCGCGGCCGAGCTCGACCCGGACGCGCCCGTGTCGGAGTCGCGCCCGGGACACGAGCTGCGGCGGCGGAACCACTCTCCAGTCGCCGCCGGCGCCGCGCAATCACTCGCACATCGGGCTAACCGTCGTCGAGCTACGCGAACACAGCGGGTTGGAGGCGGCGCCGGCGGCGAACGCCCCACACATTGCAAACGAGGTGGCCACCAAAACAACATTCTCAAAGTATAGGAAGGGATACAATTCTCTTGGATATTAGTTTTATTAACCGGTCAATCTTTGAAAGACGTCTATATCACTTTATTCGTTGACCCTTTAACGGAACGGAAACAATATCAAACGCGCTTAAGTTCACTTCAAAATCAGAAAGAAAGACATAGACAACTAGAGTTTAAAATTTGGGCCACCTCATTTGAATGACACAAAATCGTTTTCCTCAGTATTTCTGGAAGGAGACTCTATCGCTAAGCCATTGAGTCAATGGCCTCCCCATTAGATGATTGTAGACTATCTATCAGGAATGTAAAAGTTGTCACGAGTGAGTGTTCTAAGGAAGGCTTTGAGGATACTTCACCTTTGTCTTCAGTTCAGACAGTTGTATGACAAATAATATATATCCACTGCTGGACAACTATTATTACCTTAGTCCTATTTTGTTTTAAGTAAAATGAAATTCTTCAGAATGCATTAAAACGTGTAGATGTAGCGTGCTGCTGCAGCTATCAGCTACTGTGAGAGATGTCGTCAGAATCGCACCTCTCGCTGTCCTGCGCGTCCCGCAGCCGGTCGGCGTCCGCGGTCTCGTAGAGCGCGTCGTCGTCCACCCGCGCGTGCGGCGAGTGCGGCGCGTGCGGCCCGTGCGGCCCGTGCGGCCCGTGCGCGCCGTGCGGCCCGTGCGGCGCCAGCGGGGCGTGCGGCGCCGGCGGCGGGAACAGCGGCGCGTGCAGCCTCCCACTGCCGGTGCGGAACCGCCCGTAGCCGAACCGCGTCTCGTCGTCGCTCGACATGCGCCCGCGGCATCGACTATCACATACATTTCTATCTTAGGTATTATTTTATATACATAGTTACATATTATGTATAAAAAACTAGAGCTAATAGAACTACTTATGTACATATTTCAGAAAGATTGTGAGACTCACGCGACGTCGCTATCTATCCTATAATGTCGTTCAGTCTCTGGCTCGGACATGCGAATGTCCTCGGACACGGAGGGGCTCATGTGCCGGCTGGAGTGGTTCTCGAGCTGGCGGATGAGGTCCTCGAGGTTGCGTATCCGGATGGGCCCGCAGGCGCGCGCGTCGTCGTCGTCGTCGTCGGCGTGGCGCTGGCGGCGCAGCTCGGCCTCGTGGATCTTCTCGGCGGACGCGGCGCGCTCGCGCTTGTACTCGTACTCCTGCAGCGCGCGCAGGTCGCCCGAGCCCGCCGCCGACCCGGCCGACGCGCGCTGCGCCGCAGCCGTCTTCAGCGCCTCGATTATGCCCTCATGGTATCCGTTCAGGTCCTGGAAATATTGATGCGGCACTTAAATCGAGCAAACTGGCTGGTATCACCACACATAAGGTTAATCAAAGTAAGGTATTGGCAAAATAATGTGGAGGTTACTCGACCACGTACCTTGAACTTGTACTCCATGTCAGCGACGGCGCCGGCGGGCTCCTGGCCGTCGCTCTGCGACTCCACCTCGAGCTGGGCGTCGTCCCACTTGTCCTTGCCGTCCACGGCGCCGTAGCCGTGCTTCTTCAGGATGCCTTTCTCCGGCTTGGCCGAGCCCTGCGCCACGTCGATGAACGCTATGTCCTCCTCGCCTGGAAATAGGTTTATTGTTTCAATTAATAGCTGAAAATCATGGGGCATATCTTGCAACCCACAATTGTCTCCAAATGAACTAACTATTCGAATCAATAAGGAAATTTGTTAATTAACTTATTTTTATGATCGACGGTTTTTCTATATTTACGAATAATTTTGTAATGGAAAATAAAAAAAAAGTGATTTTTATCAATAATAAAAAAAGGAAAACCTTGCCTTCTATATGAGGGACATAAATATAATTTTGGACACGGAAACAAAAGTGGCAACTAATTTCTAATAAATTTTGTTTTCAACTGTACACTGTTACGGTTTAAAATACCTGAATGGTTTGGTTCGTCCTCACTGCCAGAGTGTACTCGTTTCATAGGCTTGTGCTCCCTGAAAAAGAGAAACAAATTACGTCAATAAGGAAGGCATTTCAAAGGTGATATTTATATATTTCCGGATAAGGTGAATGCTTGAGAACTTACGCATAACGACTAGCTGCGCCGGAGCCGGTCATGTGGTTCCGGAAGATTACTCTTTGGGACTCGCCACGACTGGAAGAAAGTGTACAATCATTTATACCTGTATATGAAAATTACGCTTCCAACTACGTAGGTATAAACAATTTCACTAAATTATAACTTTTCTCTAGATAAGTATGTGATTCAGTGATTAGCAACTCTGCGCTAGAAAAAACCAACTCCAAAATTCTAATTTTAATGACAAAAATAATCATTGATGATCAACATGAAAACAACTATCAACGCCCTATTTTATTAGGTCTTAAACTAGTTATAATAAACTGTTGAACAATAAGAGAAATAAAAGCGTGTTCAACGCCTAATGTTGTGCGGAAAAAATTCAGAAAACACACACAAAAATGTTGCAATCTCGCCAAACCGTGACAATTACTTCAAGCAGTAATCGGCACTCAAGCTGCAATTGTTAAAAGCGGAAATTGTGTGAGAGTGAAGTAACAGCCAGCTGCCGTGACTTGTGCCACTAAACCACGCCAAGCGTTCGACGTACCTCAACAGGTTTCTGTTTAGATGACAACACCAGATCCGTTAAAAAAGAAATATAATAATTCATCAACGTCCAAGTAAGAAACATCAGGTAAAACTCGAGAAAATTGTAGCAAGGAACGGGGTACTACAGGCAGCAACATGGAGGATATAGAACATTTGGGATATGTTGACATGCCCCAGTACAAATCTGTGTATGATATGACTAAGACATCAAATACTTGTGAAGTGGACGTACCTAAACGCATTGTTGAAGGACATCTTCCCGCCATCGAGTGAGATGTCCTCTTGCGAGTTGTTGGAGGTGGTGGAGCCAGCAGCGAAGCTCTTGGCGATTGGCTTCTTCACATACGGAGGGTCGTAGTTCGGCAGTGTACTCTTTTTCCTATTGCAAGCGTGGCGTGGGAACGTCCACTCAAATCAATCGATAACGTTTCAAAGATCGGGTCGTATTCAAGAATATAATCGAGAACACCTTCGATATTATTATTGGGTGTTCGAATTGTCTCAAAGCTTTGGAAGAGACTTGAGGACAATAGACGATAACGAGCAGTAAGAACTGCAACACTGACTTGATAAATAATACAATATTGTTCGTGATCATAGTTACAGGCTTTTTCTTCAGTTAGTTACCTCGTGTGATCCTCTACCGTCCCTACATCTCTGTCAATTTAAATTTAGAAAGACTGGTGCTTTTGGATATTCATTATTAAACAATTAGTTTCAATTTTGTATCGAATGGACTTTTCGTTTCATTCCTCATTAGAACTTTAAGATGTACTGTGATAACTTGAAAATTAGAAGTTAGAGTTTGATCTTAGCTTAATGATAGCGGAGTGTCTTTCCAGTAAAATGAAGCTTAGAGTTGTGTAAAAAAAAGTATGATGAAATGTAAATTCGCTTACTGAAAAGATTCTCAACAAAACTTAATAGTAACATTAGGCGTTTCTAGCTAGAAGAGAGCTGCTTGAAAGAAGAGTTCGTGCAACGCACATTCGCGTTTCGTGCAAAAGTTGACAGAGTTGAGTGGTAGTGGTTGGTGATAGTCAAGTGAGATGGCGATCTATATCTTCTTCAACGTCAGAGTGTCTTCTTTAAGCCCGCTTTCTTACATGTACGTACCTCTCGCTTCAACATTAACATTCGTCCATGTTTGAAAAGCTAGAGTCTGCAACTTTGTTATTAAATGTAAGTTTAATGTTTGTTGAAGATATAGACGCGGGCGGGCGTCGGCCTCGTCCTCGCCGGCGAACCGCCCCGCTCAAGAAAAGAAACGAAAACGAGTCACAGTTCACATAAAGCCAATGCATACATCCAAGAGCCCAGAATCTTAAGGGTTTGAGTCGAGAAGGTGTCGCTCGAGTACAACGAGGAAAGCCTTCAGGCGCGGCGCACCGCGTGAGCATGCAGCGGCGCGGCGCGGCGTGCGGCGCGGGCTACCCCTCCCACCCTGCCGCCCCCCGCCCCCCGCCCCGCTGCCGCCGCTCGACATCCGCCGCGCCGCGCCGCAGACACAGAATCACAGATCAAATGCAGTGCAAGTGGCACCCTCAGGGGGCGCACCCGCTAGCTCTACGACCACAACGTAAAACGACAAACAACACTTCTCAAAACATAAAACACAACCAATCGACGTCAACATATTACGAAAAGAAACAACAACTCTATCTAAAATAAACATACAAGTACGGCATATACGAAGGTGACGATTTAAATTTCCTTTTACAAAAATATATTGAGACTACCTTTGGTCTGTTTTCTGCTCACTAACCTTAGGCACAGGGAGAAGTTTTTGTGTACTACGACTGACCTGTAGCAGAGAGCGCTCAGGGCAAATACAATGAATACCCCCCCTACCACAGACATGAGCACCGCCACGAGGAACACCGTGTTAGAGCCGTGGTAGTTCTCTGCCGCAAAGAGAGAGAGGGCGTCGTAAGGTGATGGATCGCGCGTCCGGCCCGCGTCTGGCGCGGGCGCGGGGCGCCGGGTGCGGGGCGAGGGTGTGAGGGGGGTGAGGGGGGCGCGGGGTGACACGGCTGGCTGGAGCCGGCGGCCGGCGGGACAACAACACGACACGACAACCACGAGCACAAGGCGTACAGATACGAGTCCGATTGTTACCTGAAGCAATAAGCCATCCAGGCAAACCCCACGAACACGAAGAGGACGACACTGAGTAATAAGATGACCAGCACCATTGTGCTCATCTTATTCCCGACGTTCTCACCTGTAAGAGAGGGGTCCCGCGGGTTAGTGCCGCCGACCGCTTTGCTGCCCTGCTCTTTGCATTACTTCGCGGGCACGCAGGTTTTTCACCTTTTTTATTACGATACATAAATGTCTAGGTGTCAAGCCTTTAATCGCAAAACCGAAATCAACAAATATTTCAAATCCGTACTGGCTTGATTTACACTATCTTCTAATTTGGCTTTATTGTTGTCTTGCACAACCCTTAATGCCCGAGAATCTAGTAGGCGCACTATACATTGACGTATAGGCAGTGTGCAGGAGGCGCGATGGTGTCGCGGTTGGTGCAAGGAGCAGAGCAGTGCGCATAATTTCATTGCCAATTAGGGTCCAACTACTAACAAGATTGTATTTAAAATAATTTTGAATTTAGTCGAGAAGGAGAGAGGGAGACTTGAGGTTTTATTTAAACCGGTGTAGTTTGGGGGTAATGAGATCGGTTAACATGTGATACAAGTATGAATATGAATGAATACACACAACCTGAAATAAGGAAATCATTCGTTAGTACATCACAACATGGATTTTATGTGAAATTATAAACTGTAGGTCTTATTGAGTGACGTGACTCCATGTATAAATATTACGTAGATAATAATATACTTTAGTATAAATATGAAACGTAGTAAATAATCATCTCACACATCAACTTTGTTACACACAATCACCACTGACTGGAAATACACAAGGAAGTATAAGATCCTGCAATATTCCTAGATACATTTGAAGCCTAACCGAACAGAAATAAAAAAAAAATCCTAGTTTTACTCGTATTAATAGTCACTAGAGTTCCTGTTGTTTCTCAAAATACAGTTTTGACAGCTGTTACTGTATAAGGTTACAGTTCATCATCATCGTTTCCCTGTCCTTATCCCACACTAGGTGATGTCGGCGCAACACGTTTTCTTTCGCCATTCATCTCTGTCATTCGTCATCTATGCAGTTACACCTTTCACGCACATGTCATTTTTCACACAGTCCATCCATAAAAAAACATCAAAACGAGAGGCTGCAGTTGCCCAATGGCAGTCTCACTGGGAGAATAGTGATGATGGTCGGGACCTACACAAGTTCTTCCCGAATACTGCAGAAAGGTTGAGTTTCGGATGGAGCGAACCAGACTAGATTGTGTCGCAGATCTTGACAGGACATGGATGCTTCAGAGAACGACTATACCGGATGACTCTCTGCGACACGGCTCAGTGCCCTTGTGGCGAAGCGAGCGAAAACAGGAACCACGCACTATGGGAATTCAGATTATACCATGAGGCAAGGAATGAGATGCTTAATCGATGGCCTTAGCATCGAACATTTACGGTTTGCTGGAAATCATGTATGCAGGGTGCTTAGTTTGCTGTATAATCTTTGTGTGGGACATTCTTATTTACCTAGGAAGCTTATGGAGACCGTAGTTGTACCTATAGTTAAAAATAGGAATGGAGACGTCACAGATAAACATAACTATCGCCCGATATCTCTGGCTACAATAATTGCGAAGGTGTTGGATGGCTTGCTTGACACACAACTATCAGCCAACTCGACGATCAGTGACGCCCAGTTTGGATTTCGGGAGAATGTCTCAACAGAGAGCGCGATATTGTGTGTCAAGCAGACTATCAGATACTATACGGACAGGAGAACACCAGTTTATGGCTGTTTTCTCGACCTAAGTAAAGCTTTTGATTTAGTTAATTATGACTTATTGTGGCAAAAGCTTTCCGCTGAAACTACCCTTGACTCTGAGTTTATAGCCCTTTTTAGGTTTTGGTACCTAAATCAAAGAAACTATGTAAGATGGGGTAATGATTTGAGTCGTGAGTATAAACTTCAGTGTGGTGTGAGGCAGGGTGGTCTGACGTCGCCTAGACTGTTCAATATTTTTGTAAACGCTCTGATTGAGGAGCTCAGCAGCGCCGCCGTGGGATGTTCGGTCGATGGAGTAACCATCAATAATGTTAGCTATGCAGATGACATGGCGCTGTTGACACCCTCGGCCAAAGCCATGCAGCTGCTGCTGCAAATATGTGAAAATTATGCTGCTACTTATGGTCTAAGATATAATGCACGCAAGAGCGAATATGTCATATTCACATCGGGTACAAAAATACCAAAGTCTCTGCCACATATAAGGCTGTGTTCTGTAGAGCTCAAAAGAGTCAACAGGTTTAAATATCTAGGTCACATACTCACTGAGAAACTATCAGATGATGAAGATATCGAGCGAGAACGTAGAGCGCTGTCTGTGCGCTGCAACATGGTGGCCCGTAGATTTTCCAAGTGTAGTACAAAAGTTAAACTAACACTTTTCAGAGCCTTTTGTCAATCATTCTACACGTGTAGTCTATGGGTTTCCTACAAGCGGAGCACATACAGCGCACTACGCGTCCAGTACAATGATGCACTTCGTTTTTTGTTGAGAAGGGCTCGGTACTGCAGTGCGTCGCAAATGTTTGCGGAGGCACAGGTTGACGACTTCTTTGCCATCATGAGAAAACGCATTGCGTCTACACGACTCAGACTTCAGAAGTCCAACAACAGCCTACTGCGAACATTTGCGAACAAACTCGATAGTCCAATGCTTGGGCACTGGGTTGGTCTGCTGCACAAGCCAAATAAAAAATAATAATGTGTATAGCTTTTAGATTTATTTTCCGCTAACATAGTTCTTAAGTTTTCTTTTACTGTCTGTTTTACCTACTAACGCAAATGGACTGGTGTCTGTTAATAAATGATTTATTATTTTATTATTTATTATTAATAAACTGGAGCGTATCGAGAGCCAGGGCCAATATATTTTAGGGATCTGGTTAGCAGTCCAGGGAACTTTGAACGCTTGCGTGAGTTAGCTAATCGCTCGCATACAGATCGAAGAACATATGAAGCCTGTTAACGACTGAAGACGCGACGAGGACCCGACGCGAAGTCTCCGTAATGTGGTCGTTATGTCCCAGAAGGGGGAGAGTTGGCAACAAAACAGGGACGGATAAAAATAATTTGTATGGAGTCAAGAAAACGTGTGCGTTGAAAAGAGGCAAAAGCAAGTAGATGCGCACGTCTCCAGAGAATGGCCCGTACGCCGAGAGGCAAGTAGGGCTTGGGTGGTGGTGGGATTATCCCTGATTAAAAGTCCATCCATAACTTCTTTGGTCTTCCACATTCATCAGTTACAGTAAACAAAACCTACAAAAGACCGAAACCGAAAACGAATGATCATAGAATAAAGTAATTGCATCTCATTCGTTTTCAAATTAGACACATTGATTTTTTTAGAAAACTCCTCATTGCATCTCTTTCAAAATATTCTTTTTTGATTTACGAGAAAACTCCTAATTATTGAGAGACATTCATTAATACAGACATCCGATTACTGAGAGGAAGTTGAAAGAACTCTTGCCCTTGCTACGTCCACATTGAATGCGACTCACCATACGGTGTTTCTTTCTTGGTCATGTTGTAGGCAGCCTTGGTGGTGTTCTCGGGGGTCCAGGGCGTGGTGGAGGGCGGCAGCGGCTCCACCTGGCTGCAGTCTGGCCCCGACCAGCCCGGCTCGCACACGCAACGGTTTGCGTTCGAACATGTCTGGAAATTTGGGAAGAACTTATATTAGATACCACAGTCCTGACGTTCGTTAGTCCCGCTAAAACTCGAGAACGGCTAAACTTGGCTAATTTTGGTCTTGGTTTACTGGAAGTTGGAAGGTTTAAAAGGTGTATTTCTTCCAATACACGCGGCAAAAGGCGACTTCCTATTGCAAAATCAATGTTTGCCGGGAGAGCTAGTGCTCCATAAAAAATGTTTCGTTGTGCCATAATCATGAAGCCATCGCGGAGCTGATATTTCGCAAAGAAACCTAAGGTGGGAAACATATATTTCGGAGCATTTGCTTTAAAGACATTAATTTAACATGCTTTTGAGACCATCAATCTAGCAGTGCAGTAGCGCTGGGCTAATTCAATTCAATTAATAAAAAAATGGCTCTTATTTTCTAGCGCTATGCTACTTACGAACACCATTATGTCAAAATCATTGACACTTATTAAAATAAATAATAAATACACTTCACGCCTTTTAATCCCAAAGCGGGGTAGGCAGAGGCACTTGCTAAAGCAACTGCCCACGGTTCACCAAGCGTATTTAATAACCCAACGTGGCAGAGGATGAGCTCATCGCCGGTATAGGGTTCACACACCTTATGGTGTGTGGGTTTCATCATGACGTAGTCCTTCTCTGTACAAGCGTTGTGTTGTGTACATAGGCTCTGAAAAAGAGTCCCATTGGTACACGTCCAGTGGCCGGACTCGAAACCGTGACCTCTTGATTACAAGTCAAGTATCCGACCAACCGGACCACAGACGCTACAATAACGCTTGTTAATAGTTCTATATTCTATAGCGAATGACATGATCTGAGTAAAGGGTAAGACCTGCCGTCAACAAATCTTAATTATACTGATTAATAACAAGATGTTTCGAGAAATTTCAATTGTTATTTCCATTGATTTGTCAAATAACTTCCCCGGCTTGTCTACAACGGTCATTTTGTGGGTCGAGCTCTTGTACTCCGCCATGAAATCTTAAGTAATTAATTAATTGAAACATGTTTTGTCTCTGATTTGTCCGATTGAAACTATAATTGATTTGAAGGTTTTTTTTTATACTTGGCTCTTCTTGGCTATGTTCAGCTTTAAAGCTTTTCAGTCCCGTTCGGTACGCGCGACGCGCTAGACGTGACCGTTGCGGCAACTATTTCAAAATGTCATCGGAGGTGAAAATATTAAAGTGTTCACAGTGTAACATAATAATTTGCGAAGTCCTAGCATTTGTGCAGGATAAAATAAATGTGATGGACGAAGAAAGCATTGTAAGGATTTGCACCACGGCCTTCAGTGAAGCTGAAATATGTGAGGCGAAAACATTGTTATTTGAATCGTTACCTACAGTACGAAAGAATATCCGACGAAGGAGAGAGGGAAAAATACAGAGAGAAATGGACGATATACTCTGTGTCCTAAAGGAGTCGGAACCTGACGATATTCCGATATTTGTTGCAAAGGAGTTGCACAAATTGCCTCCTGTAACATTCAATCATGTAGATGTGACGAAGCTGCTGAGAGATATACATACATTACAGGTTGAAGTGTGCGAGTTTAGCAAACGCTTTGCATCTGTAGACTCCGTTGAAGACCTAAGAAATGACCTGGCAAATCTAAAGACTGTGTCGTTAGTCAACAACTTCAGCATGAATGTAAACAAAAGACGAGGAGCTGCAATGCTTGATAGCTTTCGTTATGACAGTGGACCGATGGGTTTACAGCATATAACGGAAAATACAGTGATTTCCCCAGACTTTGTAAATAATAACGAAGAAACAGAAAAAATACAATTTTATATTTGTGATCCAAAAGAGGGTAGTTGTAACGGGCCGTTAGAACAGGCGGCATCGCCAGTCACGCGCACAGCGACGAGCTGCGGTCATACAACAGAGCAAACTTTGCCAACCGAATTTCGACCGAATGAACGCACGGAGGAGGTGCCGGTGAGCAAAACAATAACAGCGGCGCGTGATGACTCATTGTGTGTTGTCAACGTACAATCCCAATCAGATGTAAATAAAAATATGATGATACAAGAAAATAATAAATTATCAGAGAATGATGATTGGCAAACTGTGAGAAAACGGAAACAGAAAAAAATACCGAACACTAGTGTGGTGGAGTCGAAGTTTCGAGCAGCTAACAAATATATCCCCTTGTTTATTACAAACGTACATAAACAAACGCAGGCCGATGATATAGTTGAACATATATTTTGTAAAACTAAAGAAAAAGTGAGATTGATTAAGTTAAAGATAAAGAGTGAAGAACACGATGCATATAAATTGTTCGTGCCGAAGATTAAATTAGATAGTTTTTTAGATAAAACTATATGGCCGAAGGGAATATTTTTCAGACGATTTGTGAACAATTTCCAAAATACCAATAAAAAAAATAACGAGGCAACTTCACCAAACAAAAATGGCTAATATTAAAGAAAGTATCAAGATTGTATCGTTTAACTGCAAATCATTTAAACGATCAATAGAAAACATTAGGTACTTATGTTCAACAGCGGAAATAATATGTTTACAGGAAACATGGCTCATGAGTCATGAAATACCAACTCTGGGATCTATAGACACAGACTTTGGCTATACGGGAACCACAGCTATTGACTCTTCAGAAGGACTGCTAAAGGGAAGGCCCTACGGTGGCGTGGCGATACTCTGGCGAAAAAGTGTTTTTCAGCAAGTAACGGTGATTCAGTGTTCAAATCCACGTGTAGCGGCGATTAAAATAAATACAAATAATAGACCAATTCTTGTGTGCAGTGTTTATATGCCATGTAATAGTGCTGAAAATTTATCTGAATTTACCGATTGCCTTAGTTGCCTAAGTGCACTAGTCAGTGACTGTGAGGTGGAGTGTGTGTACATTGTGGGAGATTTTAATGCCCATCCGTCGGAGCTATTTTTTGGTGAGTTACGTAACTTTTGTGTAGACCAAACTTGGACGTGTGCGGACATAGACAAATTGGGAATAGACTCTGATACCTATACCTACATAAGTGAGGCCCACGGGTCGAGGAGATGGTTAGATCATGTTGTAGTTACGAGTGCAGCTAACAAAAGTATTTGTAAAATAGAAATTATGGAAAATGTGTTTTGGTCGGATCACTTTCCCCTAGTTATTTATTGTAACATAAAAGTCATCCCTCCTAAGATCAATAAAACAGAAACTGTTCTGAATAAAGTTAGGTGGGGTGATAGAAATGACTTTCAAATTGCTGAGTATGTTAAGCTGTGTAATGAAAAATTAAAATGTGTGGATTTTCCAGTGGAATTTCAGGAATGTTGTAAACAAACTTGTGGTAATTTACAGCATCGTATTGTCATTGATAAACTGTACGCCAATATTGTTTCTATTCTATCGGAGGCGGCGTCGGATACGTATGCAATTCGGAATGGCTTCAATAAAAAAAATAGGAATAACACTATAATAGGCTGGAATAGGTATGTGGCTAATGTACACAGGGAAGCTCGGCTTAGCTTTCAGTTATGGATTTGGTATGGCAGACCGCGCACCGGTCCTGTGTATGACGATATGACCCGGACTCGTGCGATATTTAAGTCCAAGTTACGCTGGTGTCAAAATAATCAGAATCAAATTAAATTAGATATTATAGCATCATACCATGCTAAGTCTAATTTCAAACAATTTTGGAAACAAACAAATAGAATGAATGTTGCGCCGAGTTTGCCTGTAAGTGTTGAGGGTGAAAGTGATGCTGTAGGTATTGCTGAATTATTTAAATCGCATTTTACAGTTTATTCTCCAATGGGGTCTAGTGTCTCGGCGATTTGCGAGCCCGCAGCCGCACAACGTGATTATTACAGAATCACTTCAATGCAAGTAACTGACGCGCTTAAAAGAATGAAGGGAGGGAAATCGCCGGGGCACGACGGCCTCAGTGTGGAGCACTTGAGAAATGCCGGGGTTCATCTTCCCCGTGTATTATCTATGTTTTATAGTTTTTGTATGGGGCATTCCTATCTGCCCGATGATCTAATGAAAACTGTTGTAATTCCTATTGTAAAAAATAAAACTGGCGATGTGTCCAGCAAGTCGAACTATAGGCCGATCTCACTGGCAACAGTGCTGGCGAAGGTGCTGGACGGTGTGCTTGACGGCCAGTTGGGGCAATATTTGAACCTGCACGACACACAATTTGGTTTCAAGGCGGGACTTTCAACGGAGAGTGCGATATTGGCTCTCAAGCATACCGTCTCGTACTATACCGCCAGAAGCACCCCTATCTATGGATGCTTTTTAGATCTCTCAAAAGCTTTTGATCTTGTAAGATATGACATCCTATGGAATAAGCTTCTTGCATCTGGAGTGCCGGTGGGATCGGTCAGCCTCTTTCGTTACTGGTATAACTTCCAGACGAACGTGGTCAGATGGGACGAAGCCTTATCTAGTCCGTATAAATTGGCGTGCGGGGTGAGGCAAGGGGGGTTAAGTTCCCCACGTCTCTTTTGCTTGTATGTTAATGCCCTGATTGAGGAGCTCAGCAGCCAGCGTGTTGGATGTTTCGTAGATGGTGTATGTATGAACAATCTGAGTTACGCGGATGATATGGTGCTGCTGAGCCCCACGATCGAGGGCCTTAGACGGCTCCTTAGCATATGTGAGCGGTATGCAACAGCGCACGGACTATTGTATAACGTAAATAAAACCGAATTCATGGTATTTAAATCAGGAAATAAAATACCGTCTCACGTGCCACCAATAATGTTAAACGGCATTGTATTAAAACGTGTGACATATTTCAAATATCTAGGACATTATGTGACTGAGGACCTTAAGGATGATATGGACATGGAAAGAGAGCGTAGGGCGTTGTCGGTGAGGGCGAATATGCTGGCCAGGAGGTTCGCACATTGCACAAGGGCAGTTAAAATCACACTTTTCAAATCTTACTGTAGTTCTTTCTACACGTGCAGTCTCTGGGCTCGGTATACGCAAAGATCCCAAAACGCCCTGCGCATCCAATACAACCACGCACTCCGAGCGGTGCTGGGGCTGTCCTGGCGCTGCAGCGCGTCCGGAATGCATGCAGAGGCGCGGACGCCCTC
>SJJU01007775.1:0-19153 GCA_012932125.1 Conopomorpha cramerella
ATAAGAACCTTCTGCTGTCATTAATAAGCACAACAAAGAAAGAATTAGCGAAATCGGTCCACCCGTTCCGGAGTTATGGCATGACAACGAAATGTGGCTTTGATTTTTATATAATAGAAGATTGTATCGGTATAGGTGATGTCCCGTTTCATTAGGTATGCAAGATTGTAAATATAATTTTCATTCATGTATAATTAATATTAGTTTTACGTGCACACACATTGTATCATAATGTAAGTAGACTCCTGAACAAACGACTCACATGTGTTGTATTTATATTTTTACTAGCTACCTTCCACTCAAGGAATACAAGAAATAAAAACCTGAATCGGATTACGTCATTGACCTACTAACATTTATGGTAGATTAATGATAATTTAGTCTACGCAAAATAATTGATGAACGGATGCTCAGTACAAGTAATTGCAACCTTCGGAGAAGTAAAAAATAACTAATATCACGCTTCATCACAAGCACTTGCTAGTAGTTTGATCGTTTACATCTCAACAAAACGCAATTGTTCAATACGTACGTCTCGGTAGTAATTATTGGACAAACTTTTTGTTTATGGCCTTAACATTACATTAACAATAGGCACAATAGCAACGCGTTCCCGCGGCTCTTACGTCTTGTTATACAAGAGCAGGCATTTCATTAGTGCGGTAGATTCCGGGAGAACAAAGCAAGCCGGCTCGCGTCGCTCGCCTGAAAAAACGATCTCTCCAGGCCGGGTGCTCTTCCGCATACATTTGTCACAAACAAAACGTGACTCCGACTCGTCCGAATGCGGCCGAGAAACACTTCGCGTCATTGCCACTGCCTAATGAGAATCACGATCAAACACTAATGACATTTTGGACCATCAACGCAATGCAAATTTGTGTAACTGTGTCACAAATACCAAAACATTGCACATTACGAAAATGTTAGATACGGTTGCAGTTATTGCCTAAACGTAAAACGATTGTAATAAATACCTTTTTTATTGCTGGTGACTCCATCGCTATTTATTTGACGGTAGACGCCGACCCCTGGGGCCGCGACTACCCTGGACACCCGTCTGGGAACCACAGGATTTCGCCTCGCTTCGTCTAAGCAGTAAGAGTTGCGTCCATCGCCTTTGCGAGTTACACCACTCGGTTCAACGGGAGATGAATAGTACCGCACTTTATCATCGTCTAATAAATTCTGAAGACTCTTCCCATTTCTCAAAAGTCGCTCTTTAATATTTGGTTTCTTTTCTTTGAATGTCAAATTATCAAAACTCTTGCAAGTTGAGAGATTATTGTTACGTATGTCATAATACTTTTCTGGATCAAAGACACTTATTTTGGGATAATGGTCTACGATTATGTCTGGACATTTTTGAGATTTTCCAAATTGAGGGGTTGAAGTCTCAAATTTTCTGTTACTTCGATGTTTAATGTTTTTTATGTTCCGTTTGATGACAGATGTGCTTCTACCTTCGAGAGTCGGGAGCACGTCGCCTCGTTCAAGTATATTTAGCGGGGTCAACCCATGCTTATGCACATGATAGCTTCGTTTGTTTCTTCGTTGGTTTTTGTTGTCGTCGTAAAAAAAACTTTCATCGTAATGAGGCATTTTAATTTAGCGACACTTCCTTATCAACTCGTTAAACATTATTAGCGTTTCTATTAGCGTTTCACATGTATTTTCTATAGGATTTAATCAAAACGTTATGTGCAATAATCGTACACAACTTTAATAGTTTTATCTACTGACTGATGTTATGTTAAAACAATCAATTGAGCAGCGAAAGGGTTAAGCCCTTTAGAAATCTTTGAAAGTTGGCGATGCGTCTGTATGCTAAATTTCACTTGAGTGTTTAACGACACGGCATTCTGCGCAAAAGACGGACAAAATAGCGAAATCGGGTTCAGGTATGTTGGTAGGTACGTATGTCAGTTTCATAAATAGAACAAGTCAGATGATAGGATTAGATCACTATTTATTCACGGTAATGTTTATGTGACGTTCGTCCAACAGTCTGGACAACTGAACGGTGAAACATAAAAAAACGTATGAACAACAGCCACGGCCGTATCACGCCAACCTTATATTACACTGTCAATTATGATAATACCGGCTACTAATTAACCCGAACATCGGTATTTCGATGCAACACTGAATTCTTTTGTAGCAAAACATGGAGATGCAATCAACCTGTCAATGATTCGACTTTTAATTAGTTATCTACCATTAAATAAACATTTGGCCTGGGTGAAACTAGACAAGCGTAGTTGTCCACTTTCTCTATGCGACAACATGATTTTGGACACAGACTTCGATTTCCACAGTCACGCCTAGACCATTTATTGCACAACACCGCCCATATGAGGAATCAACTGACAGTATCACTTAGCATAGGTTGTAAGTTAAAGGTCCTGTTGATAAAATTCACCATCACTTTTTCGACGAAATCCAGATACGACCACTACACTCACGAACAATTTTTCACAAAAACTTAGTGCCGTTTTACTAACCAAGAGTTTTTTTTTTTATCTAAATCGAATTTAGATAGTTATGAAACGCGGGCGACAGAGCGCGCACTGGTCGCCGGCAGGCAGCGACAGCAGCGTTGGACCGGGCGAGCTGTGCGGGCGGCCGCGGAGTCGCAGCGGCACTGCGCCGCGAGCCTGCGCGCCCCGACAGATGCTGAGAGTGAAAGTCCTCCGAGGTGCATCTCTGCCTGCGCCCGCGCATGCACCCGCCACACACACTAACCACACTAAACGTCTAATTTGACTTTGCAAAACGAGGGAAAATATAATATCCGGTGTAATAGGCTTTTATGCAGTACCACCTACTGCGCGATGTGATTGAAGAACTTTTTCGATTAAGACACGACTCTATAAAGGGTAATAAATTAATCCTAGTTTATGAAATAGGTATATTATAATGTTACAAATGGCTTGAATAACGGGCATAAATAGAAGTACATTGCATAAAAACCTAGATCGACACAGCCCTGCAGTCATCGAGGACGGTCCAACGGCTACCACCGTTAGATAAATGACCACATCTACATTAGTACGCAGGTGTCTGCAGCACGGCCTTAATGCATAGCCAATGAACAGACATTACCACCTAAGCTGTAAAATCAGGAAAGGGCGATCATAATTACTGATTTGCCTTGCTATCGAAGCGATAACTGCACTGAGAAAAACAACCGATACTCGACAGTATGACATACTTCGACTAGTACTTTCTCATATTAGGAGGTCACACCACGGACTAGAGATGGTAAAAACTGATTATACATAGATCAGGTGCATCGAGACTATGAAGGCTGGTACATGCACAAATGGATTTTGCTACCGAGACTTTAACCCAGAATGGACACGTACGTAGATATCTGTGCCATACGACCATTAGCGGCTGGTGGTCAGCCCTGGCCCAACTAACTGTGAAACCTGTTAGCAAATTGACAAGAAACGTATTGACAATAGTCTGAACAGTTCACAACGTTTTTGGATAGTTTTTTTTTAATAACGGATCAAAAATATGCACGAGTAGATAGTAAATATTAATTTCCTTCCTGGTGATGTAACACGGAAATAAGATTTTCTTTTTTGATATAAAACCGGACTATACACGGGCATGGACATTGATTTGGCATGTTTTCAACTAATACAACAACCTATCATATTATGTTAGACAAGTTGAACATTCATAAATATCCATATTACTGGTTAGTAATTTAGTTAGCGCATTAGAGAGCAATAGGTGGTTTCGAGGCCATCACGTTTCAAGAAAAAAGGTGAATAAAAATTGCAATTCACGGCGGAGTACAAAGGCATCCGATAAAAAGAGAATCACAAACATGTCTGAAGAGCCAGGGAAGCGGCACGAAATACCAAGTAGCGGTATTTCAATAGTGACAAGTTAATTTTAACATAGTAATATCAATACGTACATTAAATATGAATGTGGCCTCGTTTTGATATTATGTTACGTACTACGACAAACATTCGTGGGAATAGATTCCGATGTAATTCTAATGCATACCACTTATTTACTGGGCGTTATTAATTGTAAAATTCTGGACAAAAATCCCTTTGGAAAGCAGACTATATGTTTTGTGTCGAAATATTTGCAACCAAGCTCGATTAGTTCGTTGTGGAGGTCAAATGCTTGTCCAGTGTGTTTTAAAAAAAAGGACGTAAACTATTTTCCACTCACCCTTTCGAGATTTTTTCGCATAACAAGGTTTGCTGGGTCAACCAATTTTATGTGTATAAATAATTTCATCATATTATATTTTTACGTATTGTGACCCAAAGAAAGGCGTATACAGTACGTACAGATTCCCTAAATATATCTGATCGCGCATAGTCTGATTCTAAACGAAATTATAAATCCGTTGATCCAATGGATATGTGGATGGTTGTCCTTCATCTACGCGAAACTTTGCTGTATAGTTGCAAATCTAGAAGATGGACTACATTTTTCCTAAACATTGAAATAGTGATTGTAGCATACTTATTTTTTTTAATTATATTACTATTACCTACGTAATAAGCACGAAAGCAATCCGAGCGACGATTGGAGCTTTAATGGACAAGTTTTAAGAGTTTTAGGGTTGGCCAGTCCATCGTTCATTAATCTCGTTAGCAAGTCTCTGTCCTGTTTTCCTAGTCAGCATGTTTCTTTAATGTGTATGTATAACGCAAGCACGTGGCATAGTAATTGAAGTTAGAAGCTGCACGAGGCATGGTGACAACAATTTCGACCTTCGAGTCGCACCCATCCCGCATCCATTAAGAGATTGGACATCGATACATATCTATGTACAGTCGCGGTCTCTCTACTGCATTTTTATTGATCGCATTTCAATCCGACCTTGCTGTGACCATAGACAGATAGGGCAGTTAACTCGAAGAAGTAGTGAGAGGCGATACTTTTCGACCTAGTTTGGTAGCGGTTCAATGAACACAGCTATACACTAACACAAACTAGAAACGGTAGACCTTTCGAGCAGAGGTTCAGGTTACCAATACCCTTCGCCATCGCTCTCTACCCAGCCTTCCGGTTGTGGGAAATACATGCGCGCAAGTGCTGCAGTCCGCGAAACCACTTTCCAATAACAAGCACAACTATTACCTAGCTCAACGGGATCTCTAGGAAATTGATTCTATCTAAACTGTTATAGTCACCAATAACATCCGAGTACGTTTTCCTGCTTATAGTAATTTCATAAAAACATATAGCATGTTGAGTAATGTTGTTAACGGATGTAATTCTGTTGTTCCAAGAGGTAACAAGGCTGCTAAACTCTACAAAATATATAACTTATAATTAACTAATTAATAATAAATTATGTTAACAGAGTTACATAATTTAATTTAAAAATATAATATATATTTACGTATATATTGGGCTTCGAATAAGTACAACCGGGATTGGAATTTCCATATATACATAAATTGTTTCAAGAACGACCGCCCAAAAATGTGAATAGGTGCCTATTTATATCGAGTGAAGGACAAGAACCATTGAATTTCAACAATTACTCTGTCCTATAATTGATTTAACACATCAAACATTTTCATTCTTAACATTTCGTTCCATCACATCGGACTTAATTAGATTCTCACGATTATAATACTTCGAATTGATCGAATACCTTATGCTTATCTATTATAATCAGGTAAAAATAGCAAAGGGCATAGTTAGTGAAATCTGTTTTCTGCTTCTACAATTTGCCTGTAACACTGACGAGTTCGCGATGCTTCGTGTCGTAATAAAGTTAATAAAACATCATAAGAGGTTGAGGCCGAGCAAGGCACTTGTCTCAGGCAGCGCCGGCATTGCGCAACGCGGCCCAAGAGAGCGGACAACCAATGGCTACATAACGCCTTTATTGGCAACTCGGCTTCATTGATCATCCTCTGGCAAAAGTTGATATCGCATTCTGTACCCAAGTAAAACTTGGAGAGTGCCTTACCAATTATAAGACATTTACCTGGTGAAATATTGCGCATAAGGTCGTTTGCGGGATTAGAAATCATTTAGAATTTCATCGGGTAACCTTTTCGCTGGCCGAAGTCACGATGCGACGGGCACATTGCATACGGAACAGATATTTTAGATGATTGCAGCTTGAGCTTCCATAGATTGTTGGATACCTGTTTCATTGTTAGCTAGGGAAGTGCATTGAAGATGCAGAAACGATATGCAAAAACTGATTGTTCTCTGTAAGAACTAAGCACTTAAGGACGGTTCGTTGTTAGCCTTTCACTTTCATTAGCCAAGCGAGACGGACAAGTTTCGGAATGATATAACTAACGTCCAAGGCGATCCACCTGCGATCCAAATCATATGTGAGCCAATCAATATTCGCGACGCCATTGACATTACAAACCAGATCAGAGACACCAGATACGGATCAATCCAGGCAAATTACTGACATGAGCCACCATGTGTTGATTAGGTGTCGCCATAAATCACTACGAAATCACTTCCGCCTACGCAGTGACAAATACAAATCAAGCAGAGTAATGAGTGCCCATAAACCGCTTAGCCCTGGTGGTCTTTGAACATTTTCTTTCGCCATCGACAATCATGAAACTTAAAACTAAGTATCGCATAGGGTTGTTTCACAACGCCGCCGCCGCTACAGTAACTGGCAATGAGTTACGTCATTTTGAAAGAAACAATATCGGGTAGTGGAGTTAGAATGTATCGAAATTGCAGGAGGCGACGACCTGAGCCCGGGTACCGTTACAATGCCCTGAGATGAGAGCTGTAGATGTAAGCCAGCCAGCGTGCACAACTAGATCTATTACTATATCACTTGATTGAAACTCCGCTGGTTTACGGTTGATTGGAATCTGAACATTACGACTCTCGACCGTCTCGAGTATTTAAATGTGGCTGTCTTATTCATACATTCCGGTATAGAGTATTTCCGGCAGTTTTATTGAGACAGACGCAAGTTTTTAGTCTTGTACCTACAGCTAATATAAATATGATAACGTGATGGTCAAACGCAAACTATTACAGTGAGAGAACCCGTCAAAATCTAATCAGGAAAGACTAGTAACTATATGATAACATGGTGTTATACTTATATACGTTATATGTATAATATTTACCTATATTAAAAAAACACACACATACACACATAAATATTATTCCCCAGTGAATACGCTTGGTGAAACGTGGGCATTTGCTTTAGCAAGTACCTCTTCCTACCCCGCTTTGGGACTAAAGGGCGTAAAGTGTATTTATTTTATTATTCCCCAGTCGTAGGAACTAGCCTTCATATGTACTAACTAGTAATCTACATACCTATGTAGATGTATACCTATACAATTGTTATATTGCATGGTACTTTCGTTATTTGATTGGCAATGAAACATTTTTTTGTTGCTACGAATAAACAACATATGTATCCTTAATGTCACAATATTATGAACTGGTTACAAATTAGCAATAAAAGCATAAATTACTAATGGTATCAATACTAATATTACCGAAATAGAAACAAATCACAGTCTCGTGTAACATAATTAAAACGAGAAATTCTCTCACAAACAAGCCTACAACGGAAATTTACTACGAGGTGATTGCATAAGTAGGTATAGTAAAAATACGATAAACAACTTAACGAATCATTTAAAAATATATTAATCCGTATTCTGATGCTATCTATGCAATGTTTATATTTATGTGTTACAAGAGATAGCGGTATTATCAATGCGCTAATGACTACAAAATCAATCCAGTTAATTTTCGTGACGAAGGACAATAAGAAGTAAGCTACATTTTATTGCACATCAAGTAAAAATCATTAGCTGAAAACAAAAAAATACTATTAAAAAACCCAACATTAGTGATTAAACATTGGCCTTTATTTATTTGTAACAAGTATCTAAAAATAATATCTCATCTAAAACATAAAAAACGATGTCGCTCGTTAGAAAAACAGTATTGCATGTCTAAACATACGCCCTCGTCATTCCGGTTCGTTCATTCATAACATGTGGATGACCACCGGAGAGCAAACAGTGTGCATAACATTGCATCTCCGCGATTCCATCTGACACAGGAATGTTTAATTCAAACAGTCCTATTGAACGATCCCGTTAGCGGCACGCTCGACTCGCCGGTCGCCCGTCCGCGCTGCATCCGATTCTCCGAACCATTACCCACTCACTACATACATACTCATACTAACTAAAGGACAATTCAAACGCCTACACAACTATCCATGACTCTATTATCATCAAAGCAAGACTCAGAATTGCAAACACTAAAGCGATGAGCGTCGCCCGAACCACAAAGTTAAGCTTCTACAGCACCGGCGAAATAATTGACCGCAAAATAAAATAGTCACGTTCCATATTAGGTATACTTTCGTAAATAGTTTGTTCTAAATTTCGATGATAATGATGCAAGAAGAGGATTTCGAACAGATAATTAAAAATTAATTTACAACTTTTGCTAGCAGTAATAATAACTCAACATAACTAACGTCACATATTGGTTATGTTACGAGTTTTAGATACATTTTAAACTAATTTCAGTATAAATCAATTCCGTTTACGTTATGTAGGTATTTTTCTCAGTCACTTTTCTCAATAATCTATAAGAAACAAAGAAACAGTTTTCGCCGGAGTGTACCTAGTTATGTAAATACGATGATTACTGTGTTTATCCGCAACATTGCAGTGAGTGTTTTCTTCACAAACGCTGGTTACATTTTTACGTCATGGCCAATTTAAGTAGCCCGAAGGCAACTTTCTCGCTGTTTTCATATGAAAATGCAACACTTTTATCGCTTAATGCCAAATGTAGCTATCTACGTGCAAATGCTGATAAAATTCGGAAGGAAATTGCAGGTGCATAATTTTGATTTGAAAGAATTCGTAATTTAAATCGCAGCGTGGCTTTTACTTTTTCGTAAGTGCTACCTTAACAAACTGATATTTACGCAATACATAATTGAGCCATTTCTGTGTGTGTAACGAAGGCAATGATTATGTTTCGTATTCAAAAAGTTAGTTATGGTTTTGTTATATTATTACTTACGAGCGGAATATTTTTTCAATACGTTCTATAAATTTGACAAATCTGAGCAACCGCGACGTGGATAAGATTTAATTTTGTATTTATAGTTTTCATTGAATCGTTATGTACCTAAGCTCCGTTATCTAGACTTAGAAAATTTTCCTGAAACCGGGTAAATGGCAAGCGGATGGTCGCCAGGCGTAAGTAGGTTCGCCGTAAAACGGTCGCAGCCATGTGGAACGGAATAGCCACGGCGGATGCTGCGCACGCGCCGGTCATAGTACAGTCATAGACAAGCTAAACTTCGTCATATAGGCTGAACCATGGTATTGTGAATCCTTCCATTTAGTGTATCTCTATTTATAATGGCTATGTTCTGTTTAACAAGACCTCCGCCATATTATTTATACTTGCCATTTTTATTCCTTGTTACCACAATTACGTTTCTTGAGAACTGAGAAATCTTATAATATACATTTTCCTACTGATATACGTACTATTAAAACTGTTAGTAGGTGCAGTTTAGGATTCAAATGACGTAGATACAGTATTTTTACGGAAACGTAAAACTATTTATAAACCATATTATTATCAGTCAGCAAAAAAAAACTATTCCTATCTAACGGTAAGTACTCGAAATCCACGAAATGTTTGGAGAAAATATATCATTATATATGGAAACATTAAATAAGTTGTATTATCATAAAGAAACTGAATCAAAATTGATGATCACACACACCGCTTTCACTCGAAACAGATAATCTAGAAATCACATTGAGCCATCGTTTCTGTACAACGACGAAGTCAACAGCCGTTTTCACTTTAGATGTAGAACGATTACTTTAATCATTAATATTGAAACGCAAATCTGTTTGAATAATGTGATGAATAATTACAAGCGAAAACACGATGTCTGGCGGTAGACATTGACCGAGAACTGAACATTCAAACAAATGTTGGCAAGGGCTTCCTATTCTTATTTTTAGCGAAAAGATAAAAAAGACTTATAGACGTATTTTTAGTTTTATTATTATCACACGAGACGTGTATGCAAATAAAAAAAACATATTCCGAATTCATAAGTTATGCATTACAATTACCTCTAAAGTATAAAAAACTCGTAGCCAAAAATAAGTATGGGTAAATAGGTAGGTACCTAATGAACAAGTGTACTCCATTGTATACCACATCTCAGCTTAACATTAAAACAGGATGAACATGAGAAAGGTATAGAAGCAAATTTGCCGATTTTTTACCTAACCTAACCATAAAAAGTGGCTGTACCTTAATGACAGATCAGTTGGCTTCCAATGGGGAGGTTATGGGGTCAAGTCCATCTGCAGGTGCTTAGGCTGGGTGATCCCCAAAATTATGGTGTGGGGCATATATGCATGGTCAAACATAATGTATGGAAGATTTTACACAGTTGATTAAGGAATGGCAGTGTAAAGGCAAATTGGTGAAGAATTACAGTTTTGTAGGCCACCTAAGCTAAAGTTATTTATATATTATCAGTCCCAAGCTGCTCTACGATGTAAAACATTGATGTGAGATTTCTTTTTACAATTCAACCTATGGTAAATTCATGGTAAGTATGCAAGGCATTATTGCGGTAGCCGCCTATCGCCTATCGGAAATAACCTCGCCAGTTGCTATTTGTCAAGTAAAATCCTAATTTAGTGCCATGTATAACATATTGTTAAAATTCACCCAGGAGACATCATATGTCCAAGGAAGATTCCCTACAAGAAGGAATGTCCAATTTAGTTTTCACTATTTAAAAAATACATCCCTTTAGCAGAACAACATAGATTTTAATAAACAATTAAATATAAGTTTCCTGTTATTAATTCTGTTAAAACGGTTTCACAGCACATTTAGTTCCTTTAAGTGGTAATTAATTTAAAAATTAACATACATATGTTGTCAGGAATAATGTAGCATGCAAATAGTGAAACAGTCTGCAATGAAGTAATATTTGAGTTTATTTGTAAAAATTATTCATAAATACAAATTTAATTGACATAGAACATATAAGCTGGTATGGTTGGAAATTGCATTAGTGATGTCATGAAAATTACTACACCTTCAATGGGCCAACTTAAACTCGCTAAGCCAGGTGCACAGATATTTCTGTCGGCTTATACTTACAAAGTCATTGTAACTCCCAACCCCTGAATATATATGCATTATTTTCTGAACAGTGCAAAAATGTCATGTGTTAGTGACTTAAATTTTTAATCCTAAATTTATTACTGTATGTACTGTAATAGTTTTCCGCACTGACAGAGCACTAAATATTGAAAATATTGTTTCATAATGATCATTTGAACGAAAAAGAATATTGTTGTGTGCCCTGACAGAATATTTTTTTCATTGCAGAATACAGAGTTAGTTGTTAATAACCTAACAGTGCTATGTAGGTGGATTTAAGTAAACAAACCAACATTCAAATCATTTTGTGTTGTAACTTTCATAAAGTTTTTGAACACAGTTGTGTACAAATCTTAGAAAGTGGTAATCTTACTATGAATTAAAATCACACTAAATTTCTTCCCAAAGACCAAACATTGGTTTAGATTTAGATGTAAAATATCCAATTTAATTTTATCTGCCAAAATGAGATAGATACCTAGATGTAAACAATACAGGTCAGCAGGTTTGTAGTCAAAGTTAATAATGACTAGATTATTGGAGAAATTAGCTCTTTAGTATTATTACGAATGGCATTCCATACCATACAGTTTTCAATTAAATCATGCAGAACAGAACTATCTCCTATTACAATGTACCAATTTGTAGTAGCAACAAAAGATAATACATCCAAGATAACAGCATCCTGAGAGTTCAGGAAACAGACGGAAACGTTAGATAGAACATTGAAATGTTTCAAATATACTCATTAAATAATTACAAGCTTGTTTATTATACAGGTACGATAGGTACATTAAAATTAGGTAGGACAATGCGATGTGTATGTATAGTTGTAGGTGCACTTCAAATGGGATACATGGGAATATTATTGAGAAAATATTACTTACCATGACTGTATTTGTCCGCCTTAGGAGTGGAAGTCATTCTAGCTTAAACTATCAAATACTACGGCATAGTAACACACACTTCACCGTTGCTGTTATATTATTTTTCACAAACAAAATCGGAAAATTATTTGTCTCGAGCACGAATACGACCGGCGGCCATGTTTAATTTTTTTTTTTATAAATGAGACAGTAAAGCACTGATGTCAGGCACAGATTGCTATTTCTGTGTATAAGAACATGTTAATTAAGCAGATTGTGGTTATTTAGAGTTTAAATAGTATAACTCTTTTGGACATAATTGTATTAAAAATAGATTTCCGCTCCTAAATTTACTACTAAAGCATTATTTAAAACAATAAAAATATAAGGATAAGATAAAAAATATCCAAGTTAGGAATTTAAGATATTTTTGTACCTACTTGATTTACGAGTATCAATCAATTTCTCAATCTGTGCCACACACCAACGCAGCCATGGCGGATCCTTTGAGTTTACTTCGCCAATATAACGTAAATAAGAAGGAAATAATCGAAAGAGATAATCAGATCATATTCGGGGAGTTTTCCTGGCCCAAAAATGTCAAGACAAACTATCTTGTATGGAAGTAAGTGTGCATTTCTTTAGTGAAATCGGGTTGACATTTTCATGTCATGGTACTTCTACAATTTTATTGTTATTTTCTAGATCTGGGAAGGAAGGGAGCGAAAAAGAGTACTATACATTGGAGTGTTTACTATTCATTCTCAAAAACATCCATCTTACTCATCCTGTATATGTGCGACAAGCTGCGGTAAGCAAATGACCCATCAGGATCCATCCAACACAAGCTGTCAAATTATACAACATTGTTGAATAGAAATCTATTATTTTGTAAACCTTTACAGGCGGCCAACATTCCCGCAGTATGTCGTCCAGATCGTAAAGAAATATTGGCCTATTTAAATGGAGAAACAGCTACCTGTGCTTCCATTGACAAGAGTGCTCCCCTTGAAATTCCAACACAGGTGAGTATGTTACTTTACATTTTTGGCATACAAAAAGTAATGTTTCTGTATTCTGTCCAATTTTTATTTGTTCAATTTTTATTAAAAAGATTCCTTTTTTGACAACAATTTGAAACAATTGTAGTCTTGTTGTAATGATAATCCATTACTCATCTGCTCAACAGATTGCAAATCACTAGTTAGATTTGGTGAAAATGTTGAAGGCTTATATTATTTAAATAGGCTGTAATGCTTTATTTAAGGCTCTTATTAATTCTAATGACATCAAGAGAGATTATAAATGACGTTACCATACATTCAACTAGTTCAGATTTCAATGGAGATGTTTCTGTTTATAGCCAGAACTCATTATTCAACAGTGTGTAATAAAAAGTAGAGATGGATGATAAATATTATTTGAAAAAGTTATTGAATAAATAGATTCTTTTTGCTTTATAACATGCCTAACATGTTTTTGTATTTACAATTCATTCAACTTATTATACTGTAATGTAAAAAAAAGATTAGCCCCAACTAATGTGGCACCACCTTCCATTATGTGACCTTCAGATGCTGGCTCTTTAATTTTGTTCAGTTAAATGACCATTGCCTTCTAAACAAAAACCACCTTTCAGGTCAAGAGAACTCATGACCATGACTTGGGTGAATCAGCTGCTAAGAAACCTCGTATTGAGGATATGCAAGTACAAAAAGTGCGTGAGCAACTTGCTGCTAGACTGGATGCCCCGAAGGAAGCCTCCGTAACTGTTGACAACATTAAGTAAGTATTGGGTATTGTTTATGTGATAATGTGATTATAAATTTGGAGTTGCATATTATTTAAAATTATTAGACATGATTGATGTAATTTTTACAGGTCTTTGTCAGAGGCTATGTCAGTAGAGAAAATTGCAGCCATAAAAGCTAAACGTCTGGCAAAGAAGCGTACCACAATCAAAAGTAATGATTATGCCGACACATTGGGTGTTGTTGGACCTGACTTTCGAGCAATTTTAGACTATGACGTAGATCTGACAAAGGATATTATCAGTCGTGAAAGGCAGTGGAGGACCCGTACTACAGTATTACAGAGCAATGGCAAAGTAAGTAAAGTATCAATAATAAATACATTTAGGTTAATAAATTTACTATTTAGTGGGAATTTGTTGTTGTATGAATGAAAAAAAAATATCACCTAGTGTTGGTGTTCTGTTTAGAGTAATTTAAAAGTCAATAATTGGTTGGTTCAAGGAAATTTTTATATCAGGATTCCTGAATGTTAATTTATATTTATATGATCATTTTTGGAATTATCAGGTTTGTGATTGAAATAACTCAATGCATTTATCAACAAGGTTGATTGCTGAGTAAGGTCCCTTAACTTATGAAATGAAACCTGAAGTTTACAGATGAAAATCTAGTCTTAACAGTTTGTTTAATTTTATTCTTTAACACCACCAAGCAGGGTATATTTTAAATAACCATATAAACTGAAACTAAATGTAAATCAGGACTTTCTAGTAAAATTAATAAAAACTGCATATGGCTACAAACTCTTGCCACATCTCCCAGGGCCAAAAGGTAGGGTAAGAACCCTACCTTTTGGCCTTGTTGCAACTCAGTACACAACAAATCGCAATTTTGTTAAAACTTGATGCATCAACTAGAAACAGCACAAAGTTAATCATGGACATTTACTTCAGATATTCTCCAAGAGCATTGTGGCTCTGCTCGCCAGTATAAAAGCGCGCGAGGAAGGCAGGCCCGGTATACCGAGGCCGCCGCCAGTAATAATGCCCCAGACCACAGTGTTGCCAGCGCAGCAGACACAGTACAACAGATACGATCAGGAAAGATTCATCAGGCAGAAGGAAGGTAATATATTTCAATTATTAATGTTGTCATATGCCATGAGCTTACCCCCTGTCACATTGCGTTAAATACGCTTAGTTAACTGTGGGCATTTGCTTAGCAAGTGTCTCTGCTTTGGGATTAAAAAGCGTGAAGTGTATTTACCATATTGAACGTGAGGCGTTACTAAAATTTAATTTAGTTCCCGTGTTTAAATACGAGATGAAATGTAGCATGCATACCTAGTAACATAGGTATACAGTAGCATTATTATGGTGAAAGAATGTTCTAAATTCTTTCAGTACTTTAGGAACAAACACATACACATACAAGTCTTTCCGCTTATTATTAGTACAGTTTTGATGTTCATAAATTTAGTTACCATACAAATGTTCAGTAAAATTTTAAACTTTAATTTGCACCACATGGCTATACTAATATCGATTACTAGATGTGCCACACTCTCCCAAGATTATTTTATTGTCTACTAGTTGTCCCGGCAAACATTTGTTTTGCCATAATAAGTTGCCATTGTACTCCATATATTGGAAGAAATACAACTGGTCGATGAATAAAATAATAGATAGTAGCCGATTCTCGACTTACTGTATACGCATATAAAATTTGGTAAAAATCGGTAAAGCCGTTTCGGAGGAGTATGGTAACTAACATTGTGACATGGAAATTTTATATATTAGATTACCCATAATATATCCTTAATAACATTTCTTTCTTTATCATTCATCATTTTTCTACTTCCCGATTTAGGAGAAATAGGCGTGAATTGAATATTTTTTTATTTAGATTCTTTATTTATCTACATCTTCAGTGTGACTTATAAAACTTTAAAATATTTGCGCACAGAAACCGAGGGCTTCAAGATCGACACTATGGGCACATACCACGGAATGACGCTAAAGTCAGTGACGGAGGGTCCCAGCGTGCAGCCCTCCATCCGCGCGCCGCAGACACCCACGCATCCACGATCTATGCCACGTAAGTGTTTCATCACTATTATGTTATAACAACACATTCAACAGCGTTGTTTACTTTGTGCATATTTTATTTGTATTGTAAGAGGTACTAGCTGACCCGGCAAAGGTTGATTTGCCAATAGATATTATTAAAATTAACAATGTTTCTCTGTTGTTATATGCATGTATTACACATATAAAACTTCCTGTCTACTAAAGAATTCCGCACCAAAATCCGTTGCGAAATCTTTATATCTTACAGGTTGAAATCTGTTACTTTTTCTATTTGGACTGCTGGATGTTTTATCTTGTTTCCACGTGTTTTTGTTTCGATAGCCATAAACTTCAGAGTCACTGGCCTAATGTTTAAGACATTGCCGGATTATAAGATATTGTGTAATAATAAAATGAACAACGCAGAGAACCCCGGAGTGGGCGGCGCGGCGGCGGGCATGCGCAGAGAGCTGTTGCCGGTGACGGCGGCGCGCCCCCCGCCCGGCGCCGGCGCCAAGCGGCCCTCGCGCACACCCATCATCATCATCCCCGCCGCCACCACCTCGCTCGTCACCATGTACAACGTCAAAGACATGCTGCAGGATTTCAAGTCAGTACTACAATGGGTCACTCATGCACTCTGCTATCACCTACTAAATAACACAATTATTATAAAGGTCAAATTAAAAATGTTGGCGATACTCGTGAAAGTTACTCAGCCCATGATACCAAAGGACTTTTCCCAAGGAATTCTCGACGTCAACGTTTTTTATTTAACGTTGTATAAGTATTTTCCAGCATGAGAGTTACAACCTAGTTACAAAGGTCTGCCAATGATTTATCATTGAAAAATCAAGATGTTTACGATGCCGCTTTCGGTTCACTTAGAACTAATTGAAACTTGAAAATTATGTCTTCGTCATCGATTAAATTAATGATTAAATAATATCTTACCAATTTTTATGCAATCGATTGAGAGACTTATCTCCGTATTCATAAAGAGTTACAACGTGGACCACTAATTAAGTATATCCACTTAGAACAGTTTGTCCGTATTTGGCATACACATGACCAGCTTTTGAGATCATTAGTAATACAGAATAAAAACGAATTTCTCTATAGATTCGTGTCAGTGGAACAGAAGAAGGCCGAAGGAGCTTCGCGCGAGAATGAAGTGCTGCTCCAGAGGCGGAAGAATGCCGCTACTGAAGTTAGCGCTGTCAGCAACTCATCCACCATCACTGTACGTATCTTATTTTTACATGTTGTTTTTTTTCGAATTTGTGTAATTATGGTCCTATTCCACATGTTCCTTATAACTCAGACAGTTTCATTGACTAAAGTTTCCACGTAAAGCGCGTAAAACCAGTTTTTACGCACTTTATTGCGTTGTCAAATTTATTATTCTTGAGAAAACCAGAAATCAGTAAACGGTTTCGATGGGCGCGGAACTGTGAACGCTGCATCATCATCTTGAATGCACTATGTATTAATACTAATGTAATCCTAGGTACCATACCGTGTGGTTGACAATCCTTCCCGGCTGTCTGCGGCTGAATGGGACCGCGTGGTTGCGGTGTTCGTGCAGGGCCCCGCCTGGCAGTTCAAGGGCTGGCCCTGGGATGGCAACCCCGTGCAAATCTTTGCTAATAGTGAGTACTGCTTGCCTGATTTGTGTTTTTCCTTTAAAAGCTCTAATGTGGATACAAGTGTGCTCCATCGTAGACCACATCGCTGCATAACATCAGGCAGGATGGTGGTCAAACACTTGTTCATAGATAGTGATGAAGACAAAAAACTCCTGCGGTTGAAAGCAAATGTGTAAGTGCACTTGAGTGCCCACGAGTTGAACACCTCTACAGTCATGTATGCTCGTAGTTTTGTTTGTGCACTTACACATAAACGCATAGCGAGAAAGCCACATAGACACATTTCATCAAGCATAGTGTTGCTTCGATAGCTTCTGAATGGACTGATAATTAGGGTGATGTATTCTATGGTCAATGAAAATGCTTAAACTGTGTAATAAGCAAATTTAATGCATTCCCGAGAAGACTATTTACATAAGTAATGGAAAAATAGTTGTTTGATGACAAGGAAAAAATACTAACCGAAACAATAACAAAATGAAATCTGAGTGTTAAAATAATAAAATAAGAATAATACTGCAATGCGCCCAGTACCAGTGTAGCACAATCAGTATCCTTAATTCAGTTGTTACTCCTAATTTTAGCAGTGTGCGAACGTGCACCTGGTGAAAACACTAAAATGTCTTTGTTCAGTGAAAGCGAAGACAAATTTTACGTTAATCACTGATTCGAGCGAAAAGTTTCTGTGAATGACATCGGTTTTTGTGTGTGTCCAGTATGCGCGTTCCACCTGAAGTACGACGAGATGAAGTTGGACGCGAACGTGTCGCGCTGGGCGGTCACCGTGCTCAACCTCAGCCGCAACAAGCGACATCTCGACCGCGCCGTGCTGCTCGGCTTCTGGGAGACACTTGATAAGTAAGCCCTGTACTAGTTTCTTAGCGGAATAGGTCATTCCAATCGGCATACAGCAGAATTCCCTCCACGTCTCAGGGACATTGCTGTGGGAGTGACTTTCCAACATTCGAGATACACGTTTGGACAATTTTACTTTTTTTATCTTTAACAATAAAGAGGAGGTTTTCCATTTTGACCAAAATACATTGCAAAGTGATTTTTCTTTTTTTTTAATGACTAACATGTCAAGTTGTAATTACAAAATTAAATAACATACTGTTTTCACGCTCTGTACACCTATACTACATTTATTTATCCTTGAATTATTTGTTTGTTCCAGGCACATGATGAAAAACAAACCGCACCTTAGGTTCTAAGTCAGTATGTAATATAGTTTTTAATATAATTAATTATAGTGTGAATAGTTATAATGTTTTGATTTGCAAGGCATTTCTAAGTCAGTTCTTACTGTTTTAGTATATTTTGGACGAAACCGGCAGTAGTTTGCTTTATTTCATACACACATGACACCGTAGGTATTTACAATATCCGTGTAATTTAATTAAAAAATAAATGTTCGCAATCTTTAACTTTAATGTTTCAATTATTATGACAAGATATAATATTGTAGTTAGACGTAGCAGTTACAACAGTTGAAATTGTAGTGGGTAGGATGTTGTTTTTACCAAAATATCCTATGATAGTATTGAATAATGTTCTCTGATTGTGTAGCTATTTGATAATTTGGGGAACCACAATAAAAATGTTGATCGCAACCTTTTTGTTTC
>SJJU01007776.1:0-17218 GCA_012932125.1 Conopomorpha cramerella
GAGCCTATGTACGCAACGCAACGCTCGTACGGTGAAGGACAACATCGTGATGTAACCCGCACACCACAAGGTGTGTGAACCTTATAATGGCGATGGGCTCACACCCTGTCACGTTGGGTTAAATACGCTTGGTGAACCGTGAGCATTTGCTTTAGCAAGTGCCTCTGCCTACCCCGTTTTGGGATTAAAAGGCGTGATGTGTATCTTATTTTTATTTTATTTTTTCTAGAAAGAAAGAAAAAGTATTTATTCACGCCGTACACAACATGAAAAAAGTAGATAAAAATAAAAAAAAATGAGGTAACGTCTTGTTTTATAGAACAAAGGGGAATTTATCCACTGGTAACTGTGTCAATTTTCATTTAGTACTGAGTATTCCCACGCTCTTTCCAGGCGCATTTCAGTTGTTCATAATTATTGAGATTATAGGGTTCTGTGGAACTACTGGGGTACTATCCCAGAATTCCAGCGTCGCATATAGTTACCCGAGACGCCGGCCTATTGTTAAGCAGGAGCCCTATTTTTATTTCATTTATCCGTTTGTATGCTTTTGTTGTCTATTGTGTTGTTAATATGTATTATTTCATTCATACAATCATTATACACACATCAAAAGTGTCTAGGGATCCAGAACAGTTTTAGCTCTAAAAAAATCTAATTCATTTAAATCAAATCTAATCTTCTAGATTGGTCTCCTACCTAAGTAATTCCCCACGCCTGTATCAATGACTTATCACCACATTTTGAATAAATTATGAATGAATTCAGTTTTTGTAAAATATATTCTCGATTGCAAACTTCTAGAATGTACTTGATCCCTAGACACTTTTGATGTGTGTACTTGATATACTAGACGCAAATTGCGTTGTATGTTAACACATTCCACTTAACCCGTCAGAGGGCCCATGCCAGGGGAACTGTTAATAATAACTCGCCGATATATCCGCTCCAGCGTGCAAGGTTAATTGGGAATTTCCAATAAATGCAATTTCCATGTAAATCCGTCAAGCTATCCCGGCTCTATTGCAGTTCCATGACAGGTTACTATGTTTGCTTGATTGTGTTACCTAACATACGTACCTGCGGCGCAATGGGTAGTTTTCGGGGCCCCTGTTTCTCTTAGTTATGACAGATGGCGCTAGTTGTATTAGGGGGACAAAATATGTCAACGAAATTACTTCGACTACGAACTTCAAGCAGTCCGTATTGAAGGCGACAGTAATTTATTTTATTGTTTGTCTACGTGTTACAAAAGTATCTGAAGTCTAAATCACCCAAATAATAAAAAACGCTCTAAAATATAACAGACAGAAGTCCCCCTGGATCTCTACTAGCGACATCTAGATAAGAAACTTTTGGAGTTTGAGAATTCCCCATACTCAGCCACCGGCGATATGAAGGTAGTAATCACATGGTTACAGCATCTCGTCATGTTTCGAGAGGATGTACTTCAGTAGTAACAGTAAAAGTATACAGAGTGTAAAAGGACCCTGAGAAATGGTCTTAGAAACATTGTTCGGCTCATCAATATGAACAACATAATTTACTATGGCGACAATGTGGGGAAATGAAAAAAAAAACTTTCAATCCCCGTACAAAATGTCATCTCCATTGCTCGGTTTCCTTCTACGCCCAGTAGTAGCAAAGCCGGTAGTACAAGACAAGCCTATGCCAGGCACATTAACAAATATTTTCAAGGAAATTGAGTAGCTTAGGGACTTATTAAAGCTCAAATAAGTAAGACAAATATAAAATCTAAATAAGCATTGGTGAAGTGCCTATTTTTCACTACCGGCTTACCTCCTAGCTTCGCCACTAACGCTCAGAATATATTCCTATTCAATGGAATTCCTTCCGTTTATTCCAATAAAGTAAAAAAAATCTGGACTAAAAAAGTATAAGTATTCCTTCGCAAAGGAACTGACAAAGGAACTACCGAGAAACTAACGCAAACATAAAGCTTTGCGATACTACAATAAAAATATGTATGCGTATAGTGTGTAGGTACTATATGTTTCTAACAGAGCGTCTGTGGTCCAGTTAGTCGGATACTTGACTTGTAACTTAAAACATCGACTAATAACTAGTTTACGTAGGTATATCAACTTAACTGTTTTATCCATATTAGAGTAAATTGACCAGTTTTTTCTACTTAGCCACCGCAGAAGTATAATACCTCTTTGTACCCTATTAAACCTTCGTCTTGGATGATTCTAACTATTAAATCGGGATCAAACACTGTTGCGTGGTTTCAGAGATCTAAAAAAGAATCCGACGGACAGCGATATTTTGTTTTGTGCAATTATATAGTGAAGGATCGTAGTAACGCCATCTATCGGTGTCCAGTGGAATTTTCTTGAGCTTCGGATGTGTAAATGTATAACCAATATTGTCTAACGACATCTGTCGGAGACCCCATGGACTTTTCTTCTGATTCGGCCAATAGTTGCCGAACGAACGCCAACTAAAAGCAGAAGCGTAATGATTTTAAAATCTGCACATAGTTTCGAATGTATTTCCAAAGATGTCGCTACCGTATTACAACTTTACCAATAGAGGGAAGAAAACGTCAAACTGAATGTAGATGGCGCTTCGTACACTTTGCCCATACGAGCCCAAAAATGTGAGAAAACAAGAAAGAAAGAAAAGGTATTTATTCGTCCAACACAGATTGAGCACCCATTTACAAAAACTTATGTAAGTAAGACGTTGGATAACACAGAAATAAGGTAACAAAAGAAACAGTAGGTACTAAAATCAAAGGTACAAAAGAAAAGAAAAACTAGAGGAAAAGAAAAAAAATGAAGGTAGGTAGGTACTGCATTCCCATCCATTTGTTAGCAAATTGGTGCCCTTTGGTGGAATCTCACAAACGAACTTGTGAAGACAATCGATTACCTAATCGTGATGTTTTGGGTGAAGCGAAACTGGCGCCATTAATTTATTCAATTTCCGAACTTGTCACTTGAATGTCAAATACGGGCTTTACGTGCTGAATACTGCTAACATCCCTTTCTACTCCTATAGAACAGTCAGTCCCAGTAGACCATGTTTATGTGACTTTGGGGAATTTTCTTTGACGTGTTTCTGACAGGTGACGTGTTTCGGGTGGAGAACTGTCATTACTGTCATACTTTCCAAACAAAGTTTGACAGTAACGACAGCCCGAAAATCTGTCGGAAACATGTCAAAGAAAATACCCCATTGGTGAGGATTAAGTGATGCACGTTTCTTTAAACAGAAGGGAGTCCTTACATACATAATATTATTATTATGATCAGCCGTAGGAGGACGTAAAGTATATTAACTGAGAAATAGATTCAGTCTTTATTTGACATCATCCTAACGGTGATCATCCCAATAAGAGACGAATGCAGGAAATTAGCGGTGTGGTGACGGCGAACAGAATACACGTGTCACCACCCCCACGCCATGCGGCGTTCCACCATCCCTTGTCGTGAGACACCAGCTCGTCACCCCAACGCTTTCTGGGGCGACCACGTCGTCTCTTGCCTTTTACTGGTAACAATTCCCGTCGTGGGGGTCGCAAGAGGCGACCGAGGATACTCTCTCTGAAAAACGGGCAGGAGTGTGCTCTCTGTAGTTAACCAAAACTAACACCACTGTGATCGCCAACCCGCCTACCAAGCGTGGCAAATACTGGCATTCCCCTCCAAAGACGGAAATTAATGAGGGAGGACCTTATCCAGAAGTGGACGTCATGTGTTGACGATGATCACGATGACTGCAGAAATAATACACACTTCACGCCTTTTAATGCCAAAGCAGGATAGGCAGAGGCACTTGCTAAAGCAAATGCCCACGGTCCACCAAGCGAATTTAGCCCAACGTTACAGGGGCTGAGCTCATCGCCGCTATAGGGTTCACACGCCTTGTGGTGTGCGGGTTTCATCACGATGTTATCCTTCACCGTACAAGCGTTGCCTTGCGTACATAGGCTCCGAAAAGTCCCATTGCATTGGTACACGTCCAGTAGCCAGACCCGAACAAGGTTACAAGTCAAGCATCCGACCAATTGGACCACAGACGCTTCTTATAAAAAATAAATTATATAAATAATACACAACAAACATAAAAACAGGGAAATAAGTATCTCTTTATTCTATCCAACAAAGTATAAAATATAAATATAGTAGATATAACATAATATAGTACATAGGCAAATGCGGGGACGCAAGCGACGAAGCCTCCCACCGAACCCGCCCGCCCAAGAAATGCCTTAAATTCGTACATGGGTTAGAGACTCCTAGAGTAACTTTAGTATAAACATTATGAACTCAAACCGCGGCACTGTTTAAAATGGCACGGCAACATTCGACCGCTGCGACCTTGACTCAGCTGAGGATGAATACGAGAAACATAGCATAGAAAGAGTCATCATTCACTTATAAGACGACTGAGTTCAAAAGGCTTCAGAACAGTATCATGACTAGAAACAACACCGCGTCATTTTAAATAGCACTGCAACCGTATTTAGTAGGTAGGTACCGAAAACCCATCTCTATCAGTTACAACACGACTCGTCCGAAAGGTACTGTACTGGGAAGTTAATGGAGAGCATAGAGAGGAAGACGTCGACGCACGCAAAACCAGGGCACGCCATTTGCAATCGTTCAGTCTGAATAGCGACGTCTTACTAATTGTAAAGAACGAAATACACATTTTTACATTGATACGAGTAGCATTTTTGTAGAAGATATTCAAAACACGAAATAATAAAGTCGCTTGGGAATTTACTGTTTGCATTGACAATTTGTGTAAGTAGCAAATGACGGCCTGCAGCCCAATCATGTTCGCTCGTTTTACAATTGACTGGTACTGTAATCTATCTCTAGTCTTCCTCTATTTGCGTCCAACGCGTTTTGGAAATTATTTAGAAGGTGACTTGTTTCTTCTCGCGTTCGGCGCGGAAGGTGACCTTGGTGGCGGAGACGGCGCTGTCTATGTCTGCGTCCGCGTCGGCTACGAGCTGCCGCAGGCGTGCGGCGCGCTTCTCCCTCGCCGCGGACCTCTCGTTCAGCTCGGTCATCTCATCCTCCAGGTCGTTGAGACGAGCCTTTGTCGCCTTAGCGCGGAGTGCCGCGGCAGTCTCGTCCTCGCTCTTCATGGCCGTCCATTTTGTCAGAGTGTTGTCTTCCAGCCGGCGTGCGATGCGCTTCTCGGTTCGCTCCTCGTTGTCCAAGAGAGCGCGGCGCGCGCTGCTCACTTCGGAACCGACGCCGACAGACTCCAGGATCTTGTCGGAGATGCGCATCCTGTTCTCTAGGTTGGAGACGCTGGAGTCGAAGTCGACGTCCTCGGCGAAGCGGGAGGACTTCTTGTTGGCGCGCAGCCGCTTCAGAGATTCGGTTACCTGGAATGTTACAGGTAAAGATGTTAAGAGATATTTGTGTAATTCTTGATGGTTCATAAACCTGGAAGAATAGTTACTACGGCCTCTGGTTTACATGCATACAGACATCAGTCGAAATTACGAAACTTTCGCCAAAAGGAATATTCCAACAAAAATCCTAGCTCACATTTACGTAGAAAAGTTTGTAAATCTGAAAAAGTTGCCGAACCCCATTTGCCTAAGGAATTACATAAAATAACACTTGGCGCTTTTATTCGTCGATAAAGCGTGAATAGAGGGTGCTCCATTTACGTGTCGCGCCCGTAGGCCGTGCCGGTGTGCTGCTGAGCGCCCACTGCGCGTCTACCGGGCCTGGTGCAACCCGACGCCTGACAAGCCGCTCACAGAAATAGGTCAGCCGGATATTTTTAATGAAACGAGCACCGATGATAAACACAGAATAGGTCGACTTACCTAACTAAAACCCCTTGACAATAATGGTCTACGTAGTCTGTCGGTATATCTTAAAATGAAATGTTATTTATTAAAGACAGAAAGTAGGTTAAGGTCGCCATACTTGGGACACTATAGTCTATGCTTTAATTCGACGGAACAATTTGACAGCTCCCATTAACACAATTTTTTACTCTGCTGCAATCAAGTTAGAGTATGTTTTACGAGATGAAGATCTTTTAACTGCTTGTATTCTATTTCCATCTTAATTTACACAGCAATAAAGTAGCATATTGTACGTATTGGAACTGTCAAATTGGTCCGTTAAATAAAAAAATAAAGTCTATACAACATCTTTCAACCAGCTTAACCCTAAACTGCAAGTTTTTTTTCGTCTGATTAAAAACCTATCCTTCTTAAATTATGTGGCCAGCATCATCGGAAAAAAAATAAAAAATTAAAAGTGGTCTAAAGTCCAAACTGCGTTCATAGTATTAGTTGTACCTTTGACAATAATTTAGAATAAAAAGTCCGGCTAGAACAAAAAATCCGAGGAAAATTATACTGATGTAGTATTATATCACTATGCAGCTAAGGGTTAAAGGCACATCGATCACAACTACACCATTATCATCATCAGCCACATAACGTCCACTGCTGGACGATGGCCTCCCCCAATTAGATCCGTCATTTGAGGTAAAATGCCAGTAATCGCCACGCTTGGCAGGCGTGTTGGCGATCGCAGTGGTGTTGTGGTTTAACTCACAGAGAGCGCTGCTGCCCGTTCTCTGGAGAGCTCCCTCGGTCGCCTCTTAGGACCCCCATGACGGGAAAAGTTGGGCTGGGGTGGTGACACATGTATTCTATTCGCCATTCATCATCAGCCACATAACGTCCACTGCTGGACGAGGGCCTCCCCCAATGAGATCCGTCATTTGGGGTGAAATACCAGTAATCGCCACGCTTGGCAGGCGGGTTGGGACAACTCGCCATTAACGCAGCCATTACGCTCGCGCCGTTCGCGTACATTCGCAAGCCCAGTGAACGCCCACCACAAACTACTTCAGGCAGACAGTTTCCGCGTACAGTGATGTTGAGAAATGGTTCCCTTTTCAACTGTTTAATGGTTTATCCTGATAGGTGTTTTATTGCAGTCCTACATTTTATTTGTGTACCTTTTGTTTATTTATGTCGAGAACCGATCTTTGTATTAGGCACAATACAACAATAAAGTTAGAAACGATGTTTCCAATTTGTCATGAATAATATTGAAGAGCTTTCTGGTGTCGTGTTGAACCGCGAACCGGCGGACTAGGTTGTTATTAATAAAGTGGACTGGTTTTGTTCGATGGCTTATTAGTTCTGCATTCCTAGGACTACCTAGTTTACAGTTTGTCTTCTCTTAACTGAACTTATTATGAACTAGCGGACTCGACAGACGTTATCCTGTCTTAACTACTAATATGAATATCTGGGGTGGCCTGTGCCCAGCAGTGAATGTAACTTTTTTCTTTCATAAAAATCTTCTGCTGTCATTAATAAGCACAACAAAGAAAGAATTAGCGAAATCGGTCCACGCGTTCCGAAGTTATGGAATGACAACGAAAAGTGGCTTTGATTTTTATATAATAGACTAGCTGTACCGCGCGGTGTTACTCGCATTTTTTCGTTCCCGTGGGAATTTGAGGATGATAATAATAATGTTATATAGCCTAAGGCCTTCCTCGATATTTGGTCTATTTAACACAAAAATAATTTTTCAATTCCAATCCTGAGATTAGCGCGTTCAAACAAACACACTCTACAGCTTTATAATATTAGTATAGATATAATTACCGGTACATCTTTCTTATTTCTTTTCTTTCATAAGAACCCTCTCCTGACATTAAAGTTTTGCGTATATTCATTTTTATAGTTTAAGATAATGTCTTACCTAAATATATAAAGGAAGAAGCTGACAGGCTCACTGAATTACCTACTGGTATATCAACGCTCATACCAAACGCTTAAAAGTAGCAAATTGAAATTTAGAAAGGATTTAAACACCCGTAGCGTAGTAGTCATGGAAATCTCTAAATTCCCACTGGAACGGAAATGAACTAGAAAAACTTAAGTGTGTAAAGCACATATCAGTATTAAAAGAAAAACTACACTTCACGCCGTTTTAATCCCAAAGCGCTGTAGGCAGAGGCACTTGCTAAGCATGTATAATATTACTTCTACGTAAACTAAATCTACGCGCAAGAATTTTCTTATTTCATCCGGTTAATTACTAAATTTTGCGATGTGAACCAATGTCGAGGGAAATTATACTAATTATGAGCTTACGCATTTGTCATTTGTAATTAAATTGACAAACAGTCTATTGCTAATAATATGACGTATTTATGTGTTACAAAATCGACCCGTAGCAAAAACGTGGGGTACTGAAAAGCGACATATATTTCTGGGGTCAGCAAGTCTGGATATTTTACCGTCATTGCGTCATTGTTCAGTGTTGAAAATATCATCATCGTCATGTAGACTATTGCTTGACACAGGCCTCCCCAAAACACAATACAGCATAATAAATAATAAATATTTTGCAATACACATCGTCTACATTCCATGTAAAGTCACTATAATACATTTTTTAAATAGGTACCTACTTATTTATATAAATTAAAAAAACCGGACACATCCAACAAGTACACACATCAAAAGTGTCTAGAGATGAAATACATTTTAGAAGATTGCAATCAAGAATATGTTTTACAAAAACTGAAGTCATTCATAATTTATTCAAAATATGGTGATAAGTTATTGATACAGGCATGGGAAATTAGGTAAGAGACCAATTCAGAAGATTAGATTTGATTTAAATAAATTAGAGCTAAAAATGTTCTTGATCCCTAGACACTTTTGATGTGTGTACTTAAAAGCTCATCAACTGAGTACCTGTCAGCGGTGGGAATTAAACCCACGACCTTGCTGAATAGAGGCAGACATGCTGACCGCTACACCAACGGGCCCGTAGAATAATAGACAGCAGTTTCAATTGAAACACGCCCCAGGACATTGGCAAAGCTTGAACTAAAATCAAGCTATGGAGCAGTGGCTTCGTACGCACAAAAGGTGACAATAGCATAGGGCACAGATTAATTCGTGGAGACCGACTAACTACGGACTTCAATCAGTAATAACTTTCGATATTTGGTTGACAATACATTTAAATTGTAGATCAGCAAAATTTCTCTGTCGTAGATACTTATTTTCATTACTTATCGCCCAAATTATTACTTCATTCATTGTGGAAGGCTCAGCAGTCGCACTCGCTCAGCAGTGGATGTCATATTTTTCCTTTCATAAGAACCTGCTGTCATTAATAAGCACAACAAAGAAAGAATTAGCGAAATCGGTCCACCCGTTACGGAGTTATAACATGACAACGAAAAGTGGCATTGATTTTTATATAATAATATAAGAAGACTAGCAGTGCCAGCAAACGTTGTTTTCCAGGATACATTGTAAACAGTATTTCCCTGCTCTTATATGTTTGTTTTACACATAATTATAATCACTCTATTAACTAACGAAAACCGCATCAAAATTCATTGCGTAGTTTTAAAGATCTAAGCATACATAGGGACAGAGAGCGGTATGCGACTTTGTTTCAGACTATACTACCTGCGTTGTTTTACCAATATACGTTATTAACAGTGTTTATCAGCTATTATATGTATTCTATACATATAAACCTTCCTTAAGAATCACTCTCTCTACTAAACAAAACCGCATCAAAATCCGTTGCGTAGTGTTAAAGATCTAAGCATACACAGGGATGGACAGCGGGAGGCGACTTTGTTTTATACTACGAATTATACACGGGTACAGCTAGTATAAAAATTTATCCCTATTGTGTGTTTTGTGTTTGGCTGGACCCATTTCGCTTTTTTTTATCTTCGATATTCGTAATCATCAATCAATATTCATAGACTGTTTTTATTTTTTTGGAATTCAGGCCTCTTTAGGTATTACTATCGTACACACACACTTAATCAAACAAAGGCTAATATATTGCCACATGACCAACACATACATTAAACCTTATTGAATGTCTTTACTGGAACTAAATCTAAATATTTCATAGAATTTATCACAGAATAATAACATAAGGTATGTAACACTACAGGATACATACCTATTAAAACATTAAACAATAATTTCATATTGTATTTAAAAGCTAGATTTTACGATAAACATCAGCCGGGTTTATGTGACGGAGTCGGTAATTAGAATAGCAAACGTCAATGGAGTCCAAAAACCATCAGAAAAACATTTAACATTCTCTGGTTAGAATAAAAAGGAAAATAATAAACTGTACATCAAAATTACTAACTTGCACACCTAAAAAGCCAAAGTTATCATCAGAATGGCAATTAGGTGTGCAAGTTATTAATTTTGATGTACAGTTTATTATTTTAGTTAGGTTAGGTTAGACATTTTTGATGCACGTTTAAATACTATCCAAAATTTACTTATTTGAAAGTGATCTGAAACAGAACATTTCCCGGGGCGTATTTAAACTGAACGCGACAGATGGTGAAGCGTTCCCACACTCGCCAAAAATTGAGAGCTATCGTGTAAATCTACGATCGGAATCCGGCTGATCCAATACAACGCTCAACTCAAATACAATTTTTACTTTTATTTCACATTTCACAAATATATCGCTCGTGTGCAGTGGAAATAAGAACTCAATGAGTGACGTAGCCTCTAGGCGTGTACCAATGGGCCTCTTTTGTGGGATTTTAATATGTAATTACGCTACGCAGCGTTTACACCGTGAAGGACAATAACGTGAAACCTGCATAGCAAAAAATAAAATAAAAAATGTTTTTTTGTTTTTACATACCATAATTCTATGACGAATGATAGAGATGAATGGCGACCCCACCTAGTGTGGGATAAGGGCAGGAAAATGATGATAATGAAATATTCTAGTATGTTAGTACAAGTCGATGGTCCCAATTAAAAGTGTCGGTAGTGTAATTTTAGAAATATGTACATACTTTCTTACACCGTTAGATTGGCGATATTAAGATATAAAAACTTATAGTTATATTACATACACACAAAGATACCAAAGATTATAAGCTGTTGTAAATTTGAAGTATGTACCAAAAGTATTTTAGTTTTAATATGCAAAACTAACTTCTATCTTCTCTCCTGAACACGTTCCGTTTTGTAGATCCGACTTTCTTAATAGGACCGTCGAAGTGTATGTAGCTTCAAGCGTATCTACTAGAGACGTAGACAGATATTACCGATTTCCATTTGTCTCGATCCTAACATATCCCTTCTAGAGTCATAATTATATCTTTTCATACACGATATCCGCTTTCGAGTACAATCCACGCCAATCCATTGGTTTGGGCATATGGAGAAGATGGATGAAAGTCGATCAACGAAACAGATTTTCATGGTTGATGTAATGGGCAGGGTGAGTAGACATCGCCCCAGAAGGACATACATCGACCAGATTGGTGATGTCCTGGCGGACGGTGGCGTTAAAAGTACTCGAAATCGGAGATCATGTATGAAAATATCTATGAATGTAGATGAAGCGAAAGGGGTATGTCAGGACCGTGACAAATGGAGATCTGTAGTCTCTGCCTAGTTGTCTATCCCTCTGGGAGACGACCGTGAAGTGTACGTAGAGAGAGTAGATTCTCAGAGCTTTTTAAGTACGTGGTGTCTGGGTGTTTTATTTATATAAGTATGTATATAAAAGAAAAAACAAGTATTTAATTAAGTATATTTCGTTGTCTGATTGCCATAACACAAGTGCTTTAGCTACTTAACATGGGATGAAGGCAACGTGTGTGTTGTTGTAAAATATTCATTTATTTATTATTTATTCTCTAGTCAATCAAAACTGATTTCTAGACGGAACGCACCCACGAGTCTATTTCTATCAAACACGACGTCGCAGACTACCGAACAACATTTTCAAGTTCAGCGCATGTCACATTAATATCGTCGACGTGTCATGGATGTTTGCGTAACGCTTATAATAATTTCTCGCGCACATTCACTCACTTGTAAACCATTCGCGTCATAGGTTTTAATGTTGTGAAAATTGTGGACTGCTGTGCTCACTTGTATCGGTGATAAACGTGTGATTTTGGCACGCAAACGCTCGCGGCGTGGGCAGATCAACGCGCGTGTTTCTGAGTGTAAGTTAGTCGGCGCGTGCGGCGTTGCTCGCTTGGATATTTCCTAATATTATTGTGACATTACTACCTCGTCAGTTCTAAATATATGCGATCTGAAGCACGGATGGCACGATAAGCGGTCCCACTGTCTTGGCGTATTAAGAGTCTTCGGACGGCTTGAAAACAGTTGAGGTGACCATTTCTTCGACACCATCTTTTATTTACCGTTCGAGTGTCATATTTGTCATAATTTATTTATTTTTGCACTAGCCGACCCGGAAAACGTTGTTATACCAATGTACATTATTAACAGATGTTTCTCTGTTATTGTATTATACGTATAAACCTTCAACAATAATATATCTATCTACTAAACCGTTGCGTAGTTTTAAAGATCTAAACATACATAGAGACAGATAGCGGGAGGAGACGTTGTTTTATACTGTGTATTATCTATACTAATATTAAAAAAAACTACTTTTTGTAACTTAAATATAAAAGTTAGACATATGCTGTCGATGACATTTTTGTAGGCATTTTCAAGCTCCACATGTTTTCTCTACAACTCAAAAATATATATTTCATAGTTAAATTTCATTCGACCGTTTTTTCTCCGATTCACTTTGCGAAGCCTTTTTATTTTTCGTTTTTTTTTTATATAACCTATGACACTCAGCAATAATATGGCTTTTGTATTGGTGAAAGATTTTTTAAAATCAATTCGCGCCTATATACCCGGTGGACAATATTGAATCCTTAGATTAGGTTAAAAAGATACAATTTAATTGTCTCGTTCATTAAACGTAGATGACTGATGCTGTTATATGATGTTAAAATACTGTACTACAACAATATTGAGTTATAATGGCAGTGTGCGTTTCATTAAAAAATGATCTAATCTAAGGACAGCGTCTAGTTTGGAAAGTTATCGATAGATAATTTAAAAAAAATTGTAGTCGAACACCTATTTTACCACATGAAGCTTTAAATAATTATGATTATGATTACCTATGCACTTAAAAAAATTGTTTAAGCCTACTAAAATGTTTTGATACTATAGATGACAACTTAAAACCACATTTCAATCAGCCGACGCATATATTTGCCATATTTTTCATCGTGTGATCCGAAATTGTTTACCTTCAGACAGTCTAAAAGTAGAAATGCGCAAATCCTACAACATGACAAGGCTATACTTCTGCAGACAGGCAGCTAATGAAAAACATGTAGTCTATAAAAAAGAGATTATCTAAATATTTCAGACAGAATAATCACATAAAGTATAACACTAAAGTTTGTAACACTACAGCACACATACTTATTTAAATATTAAAAAATAATTTCAAATTGCACTTAAAAGCTGGACTTTATGATAAAAATCACCCGGGTTTGTGTGATGGAGTCGGTACTTAAAATAACAAACGTCAATATAGTCCAATATCCATCAGAAAAATCACCTAACCTTGTCTGATTAAGGGTTAAAATAAAAATTACTTATTTCAAAGTGACCTAAAACAGAATACAGATAGTTGCAATTCACAAGTTCGTTTGCTTTTACAAATTCAGTTCATATTTTTCCCACGTCTTGGGAATCATCCACTTTTCAAATCTTAAAAAAGGCGGTATTTTTTCTGAAAAAAACATTTTTGTTCTGATCTTTTCGATGAATAGAAGTGATAAGACATCATTATATGGTCTTTATAGAAAAAACAAAACGATATCGAGGTATCATCAATAGCTCGCAGTATCATTATGACACACGAAGATCCAGATGTTTTCAGTTTTGAAAAACTTGAAAATGTCACTTTTTACAATGAAAACCTGCATCTTCTTTAACCGACTTCAAGAAAGGAGGAGTCTCTCAATTCGTCTGTATTTTTTATGTTTGTTACCTCAGAAATTTCGCCTGGGTGAACCGATTTGGATGTTTTTTTTTATTTGAAAGCTGGTGCTTCCCGTTTGGTTCCATATAAATTTGGTTCAGTTCCGACAATGGTATTCATGAGAAAACCACATGTCAAATTTTACTGGTTGAAGTCGGTACTTTTTTATTTAAGTTATTTTGCACTGTCACCTTCATTCAGCTAGTCACTGGAAAAGGTGGTAAGGACAAAATAACAGTATTATCCGAGTATATTCCAAAGCTAATGAACTGTCCTGTCTTTCACCTACAAACAGAAGCGATGGAGCATTAACGTCATCGTCTGTGTAGCGGATTTAAAACATTTAGATTTACTAGTTCGAGGGTAGGTACGCTTTTGACAGATCGTGGGATATGCTGGCAAGCGACTGGAAGACCTTGGCGGCGGCCATTGGCTGCTCCTGGCAATGTAGCGGGAAGGTCGATATAGCAATATCAACTCCTACAACGATAAATAAATAAAACGATGACTCCAATGAACCGACGTTTTGCGAGTTTTACGCACTTCCTGATTAAAAAAGTGTTCATTCAAAAACAAAATGATTATGTATATTATATCGACTATGAACTGTCAATACGTCCTATCAAAACCGTCAGTGTGATACGAATTTGATTAGTATGACTATGTCAGTTAGTACTTTTGGGTCTGAAAATTGCATGAACTTTTATAATCAGATAGGACCTATTGCCAGTTCCAAGTCGATATAGTGATGCGATTTCGTTGTTGTTGTCACCACAGATAAGTGCAGTTAAAAGCTGTTATTAAAATCTTCACGATGCGAAATGCGTTTTTGAGCGGGAAGTTGACAATTTAAACTAGAGCGTCTGTGGTTCAGTTGGTCGGTTACTTGACTTGTTACCGTTGTTGTTGGGAGGTCGCGGGTGTGAGTTCGGCTACCGGACGTGTACCAATGGTGCTCTTTTTCATAGCATATGTACGCAAAGCAACGCTCGTACGATGAAGGACAACATCGTGATGAAACCCGCACACCACAAGGTACCTAAACCCTATAACGGCGATGGGCTCACCCCCTGTCACGTTGGGTTAAATACGCTTGGTGAACCGTGGGCATTTGATTATTAAGAAAGTACCTCTGCCTACCCCGCTTTGGGATTAAAAGGCGTGAAATGACTTTAGCTAAACTAGAGCACCATTATTTGAAGTATGTATTCGTGCAAAATCAGCGATGCAAATTTTTTTACATTGCTTGTCTTTGAGTTGAATAGGAAGTGGTTTCACTTCCTATACCCCTATATCCCTTCTTCTAAAATGTACATGATCCCTAGACACTTTTGTTGTGTGTATATAGAGACTGTTATAGGTCGTCGTTTTGGATGCGTCGAAGATGCAGCTGGGATACGAGAGCGAATCAGTCATCCACGTTTAATGAACGAGACATCAAGTAACCGATCTATCTATAGACCGACTACTGACAGATCTTGGACAATAAAACGGTCGAGGTGACGGCGTTAAATGACGTCTAATTTATAGTGACAATTTTATATTTTATTTAGTTTTTAGTGAATGGGAAATTACTATACGTTTTATCTTACGACAACAGGAAAACAAACTCACTAACGTATATTATGTTTTTCATGAGGTATAATACACATATCTAGGGATCAAGTACATTTTAGAAGATTGCAATCGAGAGTATATTTTACAAAAACTGAATTCATTCATAATTTATGCAAAATGTGGTGATAAGTCATTGATACAGGCATGGGGAATTAGATAGGAGACCAATCCAGAAGATTAGATTTGATTTAAATAAATTAGATTTTTTTACAGCTATAAATGTTCTTGATCTCTAGACACTTTTAATGTTTGTATAAATTAGCGTTGTAATAAATATTATTTTGAATTCACGGTAATTCCATAGTATTGTTAACCCTTTATACAGCAAGACTAAGATTTTCTCTTGCATTTTAAGTTCTAATGACACGAATCTAACTACTTGGTTTCGCTGAAAGAATAATATCAGTATAAGAAAATTTTGACCTAATACAATAACCGTAGTGTGGGATAAGGGCAGAAAAATTATGATGATGATGATGACGTCAACCCTACATAACATTCGCTGTTGTATATTATTTCTAGAAAATTGGTACAATCCCCCTGCAAAGAAGGTATTCCTTAAGGTTCAAAGTTAGTTTAGACTAAGTGGAAATATATTTCCCTTTGTTGTATTAAGGGTTCAATAACACTCAAGTATTATCTCAAATACAGCTTTAGGTTTAAGCTATGAGCTGGCAACGTCTAACTAAAAACCGACATTGACTTTCCTTACACCTTTAAAATGCTAAATGTGACCAATCGTCCTTGTGTTCTCCTTAGGTCCATACCCTTTTCGAGATGAATGACGTGCATGTATGCATGACAAATCAAATAGTTTATTTCTTCATCGTTATACATTTTTCATCATTATGAACAAGCGTTTGACCACCATCCTGCCTGATGTAAAGCAGCGATGTGGTCTACGATGGAGCACACTTGTTCATTAGGTACCTATTCACCACAGAGACTTGAAGACCTTCAGACTGTACTGCGCAGGAAACACAGACACAGACATAAGTGTTATTACATACAGATATACAGTAGTACCCCAAATTACGAATCTCATTGGGGGAGGCCTTCGTCCAGCAGTGGACGTTATGTGGCTGATGATGATACAGTAGTATAACACAAAGCTTGATGAAAGTCATGTATGATTTTAGAAACAAAAGTAAACGTCCTCGATTCGAATGAATTAATTTTACTGGCCAGAAGAACCGAGAAGAAACTGGCATCTTTTCAAATCGTCAGGGTAATACTAATTTAACAAATGCTCGATGGGCGGATACATCACTGACTGGTGAACAGCTGGCCAGCAGAATACTTACACTTCACGCCTTTTAATACCAAAGCGGAGTAGGTAGAGGCACTTGCTAAAGCAATCGCCCACGGTTCACAAAGCGTATTTAACCCTGAATGATACTAACCTACTGTACTCGGAGACTGACAAGTTATTTTAAACTGTATTATTTGGGAATGAAAGTCAAAATCAATTGGACCCCTTGGTGTAATGGTCAGCATGTCTGCCTCTGCTCCGTAGGGTCGTGGGTTCGATTCCCACCGCTGACAGGTGCTTAGGTGGCGAGCTTTTAAGTACTTGTTGGACGTGTCTGGGTGTTTATTTATATAAGTATGTATTTAAATTTAAAAAATACAATATAAGTAAATATATCTCGTTGTCTGATTTCCATAACACAAGTGCTTTAGCTACTTAACATGGGGTGAAGGCAATGTGTGTG
>SJJU01007776.1:19680-34121 GCA_012932125.1 Conopomorpha cramerella
TAATCTAATATATACAATTTCCATGTCAAAATGTTAGTTACCGTACTCCTCCGAAACGACTTTACCTATTTTTACCAAATTGTATATGCGTATCCAGCAGGTCTGAGAATCGGCTACTATCTATTTTTTATGCATCTACCAGTTGTATTTCTCATTAATACACGGGTTACAAAGGCAACTTATTATGGCAAAACAAATGTTTGCCGGGACAGCTAGAACTCGTAATACATAAATATTGAGTTAAATAATTTATCATTTACTTTAAAATAGCCTGTCAGTGCGAATTTCGAAACATAACAATATTCAGGTCATTATGATATTCATGAACATTGCAAAATGTCCGTGAATAGTTGAAATATTAAATAATTTAACACACTTCACTAGCCGGTTAGATCATCAGAATTATAATGAACATTCACATCCAACTACAACAGTCAAAGGGCAAACGGAATATTTAAACAGGTAATTTATTCGCCTCCCTTACTGGCTCGTTGGAAAAATGAAGTGTTTTCATTTACACACATCAAAAGTGTCTACGGATCAAGTGCCTACATTTTAGAAGATTGCAATAAAGAATAATATATTTTACAAAAACTGAATTCATTCATAATTTGTTAAAAAAAATGTGGTGATAAGTCATTGATACAGGCATGGGGAATTAGGTAGGAGACCAATCTAGAAGATTAGATTTTATTAAAATAAATTATATTTTTTTAGAGATAAAAATGTTCTTGATCCCTAGACACTTTTGATGTGTGTAGTTGGTTGAAATCGCAAACAAAGAGAAAGACAGACTTGAAAACCTGACACTGTCTATCACTTTTCCACTGAAATGTAAGAAATTGCATAGTTCAAATTCAATTCAAAATTTCTTTATTTCATCGTTATAAGTGTTATAACATACAGATATACAGTAGAATAACACAAAGCTTGATGAAGGTCATTTATGACTAAAACAAAAGTAATCGTCCCCGGTTCGAATTAGTAGTATAGTACTTCTGGATTCAGAATGACACTTAGGTTTTTTTTTTCAGAGAATGGTATTTAGATAGATTGCTATGGTCGGCTAAGAAGCAAATTCTGACACATTGATAGCCCATGAACCTCAGACTAAGCACAACTAGAGATGCCATGTAAAAATGGCCTTTAAATCTAATGACATAATTACGAGTTTCAACTTTAGGGTGGTGCATCAAATTATTGGTCGACTGTATATAACCAACCAGTCAAGTATAAATAAATCCAGATCTAAGAAGAAACGCATGCAATGGATGATAAGCTGAAGAAGTTCAATGGATTATGGTTCAGAAAGAAATGATGCAATCATTCTTTGCATTCTCCAATAAGGATCCGTTTCGCCGCACCTTTTTTTTCTGAAGGTGGTGTAATGGGAGCAGAACTTCAACTACACACATCAAAAGTGTCTAGGGATCAAGAACATTTTTAGCTCTAAATAAAAACTAATTTATTTAAATCAATTCTAATCTTCTGGATTGGTTTCCTACCTAAATCCCCATGCCTTTATCAATGACTTATCACCACATTTTGTATAAATTATGAATGAATTCAGTTTTTGTAAAATATTTTCTTGATTGCAATCTTCTAAAACGTACTTGATACCTAGACACTTTTGATGTGTGTATTAATAAACATGGTTGATTGATACTGGCACAAAATAATTATTGGTAGAGAAAATAATACAAGGAAATTTGAAAAAGGAACACTCACGGGAACTTTTCCGTCGAGGCGGTCCAACACTGGCCGGTAGTAGCTCTCTCCCTTGTTGTAGTTGCAGTCATAGACGCGTGTGCGTCTGCCTCTTCCGACACGACTCATATTGTGTGTATGTGTGTGTGTTCTCGCGTCGATTAACTAAACATAAACAAAACACGACATTATTTATATCATAATTACATGTAAAACACTGGTTATATTCGTGTGTCAATGATTTAATAGTTTAGATACAGTAAAGCATTTCCAAAATATCTGTAAACTAATTGATGTACATATCGTAAGGTTTCACACATTACTATTTGTGACTAGATCCGAATACAAATACAATACTCGTAACTATTTACATTAGCATTGATTTATGCCCCAAAAACGTCAACGAGGCGAATGCTGATTTGTGTTAAATAAATACAATAGCAATACACAAAACAGAAACGGGAACGGTTGCGCTGTGAAACGAAATTCTAGCCAGTTTCAGGTCAAGCCAGAAGACAAACGAGGCCAAGGCACAACACGATGTAATTACCTAGAGCAAGTCGCGATACTAAGACGAGGGAGCAGCTGCCCGCACAGTCGTCACAATACTGACGAAAATAATTGACCAAACCGACGTGAACACGGGACTAAAATTACACCAGAACGGTCAACATCAATGACGAATCAAGTTATAATGAAAACCGGGACTAAGCATACGACGACACAACAAACAATAACCGCGAGGGTGATATCAACGCTTCGTAAACAAATCTAAATTTAACAGACACGCAACTCAATAGAGTCACTACACCATCGCGGGAAGCGGGCGAAACGGAAAACGCTACCTAATGTTGACAAGCGTAACGTAAGCGACGCGCGAAACACTCGGCCAAACACGCCCAATCATCCGACTAATAATAATTATAACATCAGTGATTGTACGAAAATAGATGCAAAATTTATGCGCACTGTTACTCGTGTTTGCTGACGTCACGGTTGAAAAGTAAACAATTTCGTCGACCTTGAAAACGACGACACAATAATTGCCGCGAGTAATGCAACATACCTAAACTACCCCCGCGCATCGCATTCCACCGTCCGACAATCAATATCGAACCGAGCATCGATCCGTGTCACTCGATCATTCGGCTCGCGCACGACAGACAAAGAAAGCGGTCGCGTGCGCCAAACACCAGAACAATTTGAAAATAGAATTCGCAAACATCCGATACCAGATGGTTTTATTTTTAGTAACGAAAACCGGGTTTTTGTCTTGCAAGCATCTCTCGGTATTGTATGCATCCGATGGACGTTAGTTATGTTCGTGTGGTATGACACCATTCCCGAACGTTTGCTGTTGGGGTGTTACATTCCAGCGGCTCCAGCTGGAGGGAGGTTTTTGGAAAGTGTCTTGAAATTCGCTCAGCGTGAGGAGGATGTTGTGCGACGGGAATATTTTAGTGGTTATCGCAAAAGCATTTTGTGTTTGGATTTGATAAAAAAGAGTTCGTTTATCTCACCTGAAGCGTGTTAGCGTTGGGACGGTAGGTGTGGTACTGGTCGCGGCGGCGGCGGCGGAACGCGCGAGCGCGCGGCGTGGGCGGCCTATGTATAAACTCAGCGAGATCCAAATATACCGCCCGCCCGCCCAACAGATCGATTCACCAGCGCACCTCTGATGACACTGATCTTGAGAGATTTGCGATCGATTTTGACACCTTGTCTTCGATTGGTAGCGACGTTTATAAACGTACTACAGTTGTATGTTTGTCCGGGAGACAGCAAAAAATACTATGTTTTTAAGAAAACGACAGAATCAGGAATACGAAATGTCTGTCAGTTTCATCATCATCAGCCACATAACGTCCACTGCTGGACGAGGGCCTCCCCCAATGTGATCCGTCATTAGGGGTGAAAGGCCAGTAATCGCCACGCTTGGCAGGCGGGTTGACGATCGCAGTGGTGTTGTGGTTTAACTCACAGAGAGCGCTGCTGCCCGTTCTCTGGAGAGCTCCCTTGGTCGCCTCTGACGACCCCCGTGACGGGAAAAGTTGTGCTGGGGTGGTGACACATTTATTCTATTCGCCGTCACCACACGGCAAATCTGTCAGTTTATGACCATACATACGTCCGTAACCCTCAAAAGGGGCTTCGCAGAACCTTAGGAGACATGAGCATAATAAGGCCTTAATAATATTAATACTTCAGTTAAAAGTTGCTACCTCATAGTCTGAATAAACCAAATCTTCACATCTCATAATCAGCGCCTATGACATGATTCAAGGAAGAAAGAAGAATATTTATTTCACAGAGACATTCTATTTAGATCCCAGATCATTTTATCACCAGATATTAAACATTTTTCCTGTTTCAACGGTTCACGGACGGGTGAGATTGTCTTATAATAATATATTCGTCCAAGAATTGAATAAAAGATTTCATAAAATGACATATATTTAGTACTAAAAACAAGTTAAAAAACATTTAAGTTGAAAAGTTTAAATAAACTTTATGAGTAACATACATTACAATTTATAAGCAGTACAATGATTACATATTATTAAAAAAACTAGTTGTCTCCGCAAACATTTGTTTTGTCATAAGAAGTCGCCTTTGTACCTCTTGTATTGGAAGAAATAAACCATTCAACCTTCGCTGGACTTTCACGAATAATTCAAGACCAAAATTAGCCAAACAGGTCCAGCCGTTTCCTAGTTTTGGCGAGACTAACGAACAGCAATTCATTTTTATATAATAAGAAACTTCTTATACGATGAACAGTGCAAAAAAAAAAATGAAAATCACTGAATGTTTTCTGACTAAAATACACCAAAAACATCAGACGATTATTAATAGAACTCAATATAGATACAATCAACATCTCCCCACATAATTCCAGAACAAGGAACGAACCGGAAATTCTACATCACAAAAGTGTTTAACTACATTATAAAACTATTTATAAATCGGAATAACTGTATTATTGGTATACACATTCAATGATTCCCAAATCAACGATATAATTAACAATGTAAAATGTCTAGTAAATATACAAATTGAACATCATAAATAATGTATTAAGTACACACCATAAGTGTGTAGACAGGTAGTGAAGACTAATGAAGGGACAGTTTGTGAGTGCGTGATTGATGGTCAGAAAGTAGAACAAGTCGATGAGTTCGTACGAGTACCAACATCTGTAATATGTTCTAATCTATCCAAAGTTTGACAAGTACATTGAAATAATATTGAACGCAGGAAATAATAAGGCCAACAGTGCCCTTCGTAGCCAAATAATAGGAAAGATTGGCTGATCATGTTGCTGTTAATCTATGGGAATAAAGTTGGCAGAAGTGTAAAGGCAATTCCGTAAATATACGGTCATTGAACAGCATGAAAGGCGCGACCTTGAACGACGGAATAAGGAAAAGAAAGATCAAGTAGACCAACATGAAAAAGGGATTGCTTTGGTAGTTTGGGTGTAAGGAGAAGTCGTTTAATCAAACAGATTCACATAAGTGACGTGAGGGGGCTAGTGAGTCAAGGTTGTTCCAGAAGGGCTACATGGACCAGCGTCTACAGTGTGATGCAGAAGTGGCGTGAAAAGTACTCAAAACTGGACATAACGTGTAAAAGGATCACCAATAACGTGAAAAATGGAGATCGCTCGTGGTCTGCGCCTACCCATCTGGAAGACTGGCGTGATTTGTACGTGTGTATGTACACAGCTTACAGGGTATTAGATGCAATGCAACTTTTAGATCTGATACATTTCAAACTTGTTAATGACGTAAGTCTTTTCATATGAGAAACAAATCTCCTGAAGTATTGTGTAGTAAGCTATGTCTAAATCTATATATAATTGAATAAAATACGATTAATCCAAGAAAATGGTCTAAAACACTAAGGTTGAAATCCTTGAAGTTCATGATGAAAGTGATTAGAAAAGGAAGTAAACTGTTTCCTTGTCTTTGTCTCGAACAAATTTATTTCATGACAGGTGGTCACCGCGCGATTTCATTCGCATGTTCAGTATTAACGTTTTCTTTTTCGCAAAATAAAATGAAGTTCTACTCCCCTCTTTACCCCCTTAGGGGATGAGTTTTAAAAAGTCCTCATCTCGCGTAAGCATAGTTAAAGGAACCATTGTGCAAAATTTCAGCTTTCTAGGGTCAAATATTTTCTCTGGGTGTTGATGAGTCTGTAGTCAATGAATCAGTCAGAACTTTTAGTAGTGTTTTATGTACTTCATGATATTTAAATAACTCTGATCACACGGTTATGTGGGCATGCCCTCTAGAACAGTTTTAGAGGGCATGCCCACATAACCCAGCCGCTGCCCCCGCCAGCGTTGGAGGAGTATTCAGGATTTCGCTACCATAAAAAAAGTCATCAAAACTTAGACCGCTATTATGGTCAACTGTACGTATTCTATTTTTAATTTACGCCCGAAACCATTACCTTCACGTATCTGCATTCGATACATCAACGTTTACTAAAATAAACACTGCACCAAATAGTTTAACACAATTCAAAGATGTTGGATCCTACAAACATAGCAACTGGCCCTACAATAAGAAATAAGCTACTTAGCAAACGTGGTCTTCTTAGTGGTCATACTCTTCACCGACTTGGTGTCGGGTGTTTTAGCATTCTTGTCTTCGTCGGCCTCGTCTTGATCGTCCAGAAGGTTCTCCGTGGAAATCACCGGAGAGGCGGTCACGTTGCACGTGGGGAACGTCACCTCGCGCGGTCGGTAGATGCCGAAGCGGTCCTAGTTATTATGACAGAAAGAGTAAAGAAAATATTGGATCGCCGGAAGGTTAACTTTTATTTTCACGATTAGCTAATATACCATCACTGTGGTACTTATAATCAGCCCATATTTCTCCACTGCTGGATATAGGTATCTCCAATTGTATGCCACTGTTTTCGGCTTCTCTCATCCAGCTTCTGCCAGCCATCTTGCGCATGTCATCAGTCCACCTTGCCTGAAAGCGTCCTACGCACCGTTTGTTGGGACAAGAATTCCGCTCGAGAACTCGTTTGCCTCAGCGGTCATCAGTTCTATAGCTAATATGGCGGAAACACTGCCACTTCAGCTTGCTAAACTGATGTTTTGGTTGTCTGTCGGATAACTTCGTTCCTGATTCGATCTTTCAGTCTTAGTATGCAAAGTACAAAAAATATTGAACTACTCGCGTCTTCCTAAAAAAGTATAAAACGGCTGATGAGAAATTACTGGCACGCAGTGTGGAAAAATGGAAAAGATGGGAGGAATGGAAAGGGTCAAATTAATTGACGGAGACTTCTTAGCAACGACACCAGCATAACACATACCTTGGGATATCTGTTATATTGAAACTGGGGATGGCACACACACGGCTTCTGCGGCGGCTTCAGGTAACTCTCGTGAGACGAGATTGTGCTCTTCGGGGAGGGCGGAGTCTCGTATCCTGGAATATGATTCTTTATTAGGTAGTACCTACCTCCAAAGTCTGCCAAGAAGATCTAACAGTTTTGGTGACACGTCATATGAAATGTCATATCGTAAGCATTAACAAAGAACCAGCCCTATCAAAATTGCTCCTACCTACTACACTTTAGGATTAGAATCATCATCATCATCATCATCAGCCCGTACTTGTCCACTGCTGGACATAAGCCTCTCCAGTTGCACCCCATTGTGATCTAAATACGTGAAACATATTCTATTTAAGAAGAAGAAATCTTAAATAGCCAAGTACTTGTTGAAAAAATTATTATGCTAAGCCTATTATACCAAGTAGGTACGTACTTGTATTTTTATTTGTTAGTTTTTGTTCTTGTTCAAAAGAAGACGATATATTCTGAGTCCCACACAACATCAATAATTTGTATCGAGTACCAGGCAATTATAAATCGAGAGGTACTTGAAAATATATCATTTGTTCGTGAACTGAATGAAGACTTACTTCATATTATTATATTTTCTTAATTGACTGTTGAAATATAATACTAGACATAATAGAATTATATTGAAAAGAAAATGTTCGTGAAACAAGCTTAAAATTAACGCAGGCATAAAAAAAATATGCTTCTTTGTTAGTTACACGAGAAATTAATTAAAAGAAGAATATTAAAATCGGCGTAAATTGGTAAAGAACATAAAAAATTAAGAATGTCGTATCTATTTTCAACAATATTATTTATTCCTTTTTTGGGTTACATCGATACCAAAGGTTAATTAAGGATTTTTTTCCATGGAGAATCTTTATATAATGTTTTGCGATAAGTACCTATGGAAAAAAAAAATTGTTACATTCGTGTACGTAATGTGTAGGTGGAATCTTCTTTGAATTCGTGTGATTTCAAACTACTTGACATTTCCTCTTTCAATCTAGAAGAATCTAAATTATTGAAAAAAATAAGTGACGGATTAATGCTGGTGATACTCATTTGAATGTAAAAAGTGTCAGTCATTGTGACTGACATATTGACACTAATGACAAGACGAGCGCGGGCTCTGACACTACAAATATAGCTCTGCCTGATCTAGGCATGATAGAAACTGTGGAATCGCTTAGTCGTTTACTAGAAGATCTTATTCTTAACAACAACAAAAAAATACACTTATTTTTATCCTTAATACTAAGTGCTAAAACCAGGTGACCATGCGAGCCAGCCACCCATCAACTTGTTACTGGTCCTGCAAACTGTCTCTTTTACACTATCATAATTAGAGCGCGACAAAAGCTTCCTTAAAAAGTGATGGTCAGTGTCATTGACGTTTAGAACTTAAAATAATAGTGCTCACCTCTAAAATTATTCTGTCTTCGAAGCAACCTCTTCAGTTTTTTCCTCATTCGCTTCTCCCAAGCGATCTCAGCGGCTGAAAACAGTTAAAATTATGAACTAAAGAGTCTAATCGTCGTGTGCAAAGTTGCTAGTCATAGTCATCTAGCGACTGCGAATTTTAGAGAGAATGCTCTGGAGTTATATAATTTAGTTCCCCTTCAAGAGTATGGCGAAACTTGACCCATATTATCAGGTGGTATTTCTGTTTACACGCACCAAATTCTTTGTTTCCGTCGACTTTAGTACGAACCTGGGCTGAAACCGTTATTATCAGATCACCTTACCCTCACACCTTAGCAAATCTACTATATAAAAATAAGTCGGGTTTTCCTCCCTGACGCTATAACTCCAGAACGCACGAACCGATTTCCACGGTTTTGCATTCGTTGGAAAGGTCTCGGGCTCCGTGAGGTTTATAGCAAAGAAAATTCAGGAAAAAATTTAACAGAAAAGCGGGTAAACGAAACGAACCCATCTGGTGGCGAAACGGAGTTCGCCGGGTTTGCTAGTATTTTATATATTCATTATAATAATCTCACCAATTCTCTCCTTCTCGATGATGGTAATCTCGAAGTAATTGTACGCGTTGTAGAAGAGGTCGGCGATATCCTCCCTGACTCCGAGCACTGGCACCTCCATAGCCTCCTCCACCGCCTTCATCAGCTCCACGTACGCTGTGTCGTACCTTTGAAAAAACATTACTTTAGGGCTCATGAAAGAAAGAAAGAAAATTAATTTATTCTCACAATAAAGATAGCTTGAGCATCCAGTCATGCCAACGAGGCGGTTTTATCTATTAAATTAGCGCATAACCGCGTGAGATGACGTGTGCTTGGCTTCATAGTGTCCCTTCATCACTATAAGCGTTTGACCACTATCCTGCCTGGTGTTAAGCAGCGATGTTGTCTACGATGGAGCACACTTGTTCATACAAGACTGATGACTGAATGAATCGGTTTTACGCCAGAATTAGTTCCGGCGAAAAACCATATAGTGGACATGAGCTCTTACCTTAAATAAAATGTATTACCGTAAAAAAGAGTGTACATATGCTTGCAGAAGCATAATTATGTAAGCTGAACAGACTCACTTAAGCATACCCTCGTCTACGTGGAGGTATATGGCCTTGTCGACAGTGTTGGAGACCCAATCGTAAAGAATCTCCTCCAGTGTAGGATCGGGAGTTGGGACTGGCTCTGAAACCGAAACATTTCACATTAGAGTCATCGAACACTAACTAAGATACAAGTTACCAGGTGAAGGTATCAGATGAGGGTAGTTGACTGAAGCTGTCCAGCTTTAAATAGAGGTACTAATGAAATAACATGAGCGTAAATACTTTCGTTCTACCGTTGCAGTAAGCCTTGGCGATTTGAAAAGATGCCAGTTTCTTCCCGGTTCTTCTGGCCAGTAAAAGAAATTAATTCGAACCGGGGACGATTACTTTTGTTTAAAGTCATAAATGACGTTCATCAAGCTTTGTGTTATTCTACTGTATATCTGTATGTTATAACACTTATAACGATGAAATAAAGAAACTTTGACTTTGACTTTGACGTTGGTTTCGGAATTTAGCAATTCCGTTTACGTGGAAGAATTTTTTTACAGTGGCTTTGGTGGCCGCTCCAGTACATAATGTTGACTTTCTTGTGATTCCGATTATGGTATTACTAGGTGCGTTCCTTCCACTTGACACCACCAGACTGACACCACTCAGGTCAAGTTTCAATGGCCAAGTCGTATTTGACAAACGATTGACAACTAGAATATAACTAGAGTAAGGCTCCAGTCTAGAGCCTGTGTTAGTAGGCCTGTATAGTTCAACAAATAATTCTTTGAGTATTCGTTTTGTATGCGAAAATATTGTAACCTGAGTGGTGTAAGTCTGGTGGAGTCAAGTAGAAGGAACGACAAGTTGCACCGCGAGGATTTACCCGCTGAGTATTCTGCTACCGTGTAAATAAAATATAGCGTAATGATACTTCTAATACCTAAAATAATATTTGTGTATGGGCTGATGATGATGATGATGGTGGTGATGAGTCCTTAGAAGAGGATTAGAAGATGAGCAAAAATGAAAAAAAAAAATAATATTCGTCTTCAAATGACCTGAAACTCACCAGGAGTAGGCACAGTGGTATCAGAGGTGTTAAAAGACATGAAGGACGAGGAGACGGTGTCGGGTGTAGATAATTCGTCCGGGATCACCTTCCACGGCGGCGGGGGGTTGTGCTTCTCCGTCAGCTCGCTGAGATCGTGCTCCAGGTCGTAGTCTCGGAATCGGAATGGTGGTTTCAGAGGCTGGGGGGTTGGAGAGTTAAACAATTTTTTTTGTCACCGGTCAAACGCTTGTTTTGACCACCATCCTGCCTGATGTTAAGCAGCGATGTGGTCTACGATGGAGCACACTTGTTAATTAGGTACCTATTCATCCGTGACTTGAAGACCTTCAGACTGTACTGCGCAGGAAACACAAACTCCGACAAGTCATTCCACATCCTGACGGTTCGCACTATGAAAGTAGACGCAAACCGTTTGGTTCACGTAAATGGTAAATCCACCTGGTATGGGTGACGTTTTGACGTTCTCCTGGTTGTCTATACTTGTTAACTTAAGGTGTGACCGGAGTAAATTATACAGCCATGTCATTTGTAACAACACGCCAAGTTAGCCGTATGGTGAAGGCGAATAGAATACATGTGTCACCACCACAGCCCAACATTTCCCGTCGTGGGATCGTAAGAGGCGACCAAGGGAACCCTCCAGAGGACAGACAGCAGCGTTCTCTGTGAGTTAAACCACAACACTACCGCGATTGCCAACCCGCCTGCCAAGCGTGGCGATTATTAGCATTTCGTCCTAAACGATCATGGAAATAATTAGGGGTCGCCCTCGTCCAGCAGTACACACTATGAGACTGATGAAGACACACAAAGTGTCAAATGAATGAAATTAATAACAGTGACCTAGAAAGCATTTGTATGTATTCTAAAGACCTTTTCATGCCCTCAAAGGTTAAAGACGAGAATTTACGTAGGTGTAAACCGACTTTACAGACAACCACTTTTATAATTTAGTCCCTGTAAATGAATACGCGGTTAATAATTAGTAAGATAAAATACAAACAAGCTTCTGTTACGGGCCGTAGCCCATGACTGTAGAATGTTGACAGATCCTGTAGTCTAATTCGTACCTCAACGTATGCAAATTTATAAACGCTCAGTTCTACGTAGATAGGTAGGTACAGTAAGCACATAATAATTGTTTGATTACGAGAATGTCTAGCACGGGGAGCATGGAGTCCCCACACCGTGACATGAACAAGGAAAGACAGAAATGAAAGTTATGTCGAATCTTTTACGCGTAATAAAAAATAAAAGAATTATTTATATTTTATCCAGCGTCGCAATCGTCAGGCATAATATTTTTTTAGTTTTTAGTGTTTTGCGCCAATTATGATCCCCAATCATTAGAGCCTGGTGCGGCGGAAATATCTTAAGATGTACGTAGGCCATGGATAAATTATATTGTTTACTTGTACTTTTGTCGATTGAAAATTTTTGTTTTATCCTCTTTTGTGTCCCACTGCTGGACAAAGGCAAAATCTCTCCATTCATTTTTGTGCTGGGCCTCCGCGTGCTACCCAGACATGTGACGGTCCAGGTTGTCGATGTGACGTCTCCTCCTGGGTCGGCCTCGCTTTCTGTGTCCGTCGGCGGGAACCCAATCGGTGACGTTTTTTGGCCACCGGTTGGGGTCCATGCGACTGACCGGCCCAGTTACACTTCAAATTGGTGGTTGCTACTCCAACATCCGCAATTCGGGTTTTGGAGCGCGCAGTATGGTGTTACGAACATGATCCGTTCTTTTGATACCTGGAATGCTGCGCTCCATAGCCCTTTGGCAAATCTTGAAAATAATGAACGAGGAAATTCTAATCATTAAACAACGCACGCACATTCACGTGTCACAGTAAGATAAGTCACACGCCATGGCTTGTCACACGTCGCGCGAGACAAGCCATGTCAACCTCCCCCGTGCTAGGCCAACCTCATCCATGTTATGGAATAGTTGTAGTTGAAATTCAACGAGCGATTGCATTAATTAGCAATTACACAATGTGCTGAAGGTGATTTGACACATGACTTAACACGATACTGCCACGGATTGCCTTACGTACGAGGTAATAGGTACGTAAGTACCTAGGTACTTCGCATTAACGTAACTTGATTAACTTAATTAAATCGTAAACGTACCTACTTTCAGTGTGCAACGTTTTCCCTTTTGCCCATCTGTTATTGCGTAACGCTCGTTAAGAGGGAAGGCTTTTGGGGAGGCCGATGTCTAGCAGTAGACGTCAATGGGTTGAAATGTTGATGAGGATGATGAATGCAGAGGTGGCAGAGGTATGTAGGTAGATATAGTAATAAAAAAAAACTCGTGTTTTCTTTCAACTTTCACGTCGTATATTCGTGAACCTTGTCTTATCTTTTTAGGGGTTTGCAAGATGGCTTGATCGATTTTTATAATGAGTCATTTTTAAGCGCATTTTCCTCTATCACATACGAGTTCACTACTGTGTCGATTGTCAATCAGAATAAAAAATAAAAAAAACAACACTTCACGCCTTTTAATCCCAAAGCGGGGTAGGCAGAGGCACTTGCTTAGTAAGCAAATGCCCACGGTTCACCAAGCGTATTTAACCCAACGTGACAGGGGGTGAGCCCATCGCCGTTATAGGGTTCACGCACCTTGTGGTGTGCGGTTTTCATCACGATGTTGTCCTTCACCGTACGAGCGTTGCGTTGCGTACATAGGCTCTGGAAAAGAGTCCCATTGGTATACGTCCAGTAGCCGGACTCGAACCCGCGACCTCCACAGACGCTCTCAATCAGAATACTGATCGAGAATATGAATGTGAAACTTGACGTCAATCACAAAATTGATTGAAATTCTTGCAAGAAGTTTCGGTTCAAACGGGGTTTGATTGACGATGGACATAGAACACCCTCAGCGTCATCTTTTGGCAAAATGGGGAAAATTGTCTTTGACGGTTTTCTGACGGATTTTCGGACGGAGAGTCTGTCTGACTGTCATTATTGTCAAACTTTGTTTGGAACTGATGACAGTAATGACAGTTCTCCGCACGAAAATCTGTCAGAAAAACGTTAAATAAAATTCCCCATTGCAAACTAAATAAATGTAACTAGTGGACGCCCCGCGTTTTTAAAACCTGCATCCCAAATTTCAAGCGTCTACCTTGAGCGGTTTAGATTTTTCATACAAACGTTTTATCCCGTTAATAGCCGTTCCAGTGGTAATTTCGGGAATTCCTTCCTTAGTGCACTACGGTACCTAAGCTACGTCCGTTCCAAATTTCAAGTCCCTACGTTTAGCCGTTTGGGCTGTGCGTTGATATGTCAGTCAGTCAGTCAGTCAGACATTCAGTCAGCTTTTCCTTTTATATATTTAGATTTTCAATTACAGGCATAATTTTGGTATTTTAAGAGATTGTTTTTCCGTTTTCGTTTTGGTCGTCTTGCGACAGGAGTGCCATCAGAAAATATCCCTGAGCGCCTCGTCAGCTGCTCCAGCTATTACAAGACACACAAAGTATACCGTCAGCCTGCATAACGATAGTTTAATGTTAGTTAGGTAAGCGTATTTAATTAATTGCTCCGCGAGCCCGTCCGCGTAGTTTGATGGCCGAACAGGCAGTGTTCATTTCTCTTACAGTGTTCAGTTTAACTTTACGTCACGTTGTAATAAAAATATAAATACACTTCACGCCTTTAATCCCAAAGAGGGGTAGGCAGTGGCACTTGCCAAAGCAAATACCCACGGTTCACCAAGTGTATTTAACCCAACGTGACAGGGGGTGAGCCCATCGCCGTTAT
>SJJU01007777.1:0-35077 GCA_012932125.1 Conopomorpha cramerella
ACTAGCTGTCCCGGCAAACATTTGTTTTGCCATAATAAGTTGCCTTTGTACACCGTGTATTGGGAGAAATACAACTGGTAGATGCATGAAAAATAGATAGTAGCCCATTCTCAGACCTACTGAATACGCATATAAAATTTGGTAAAAATCGGTCAAGCCGTTTCGGAGGAGTATGGCAACGAAAACTGTGACACGAGAATTTTATATATTAGATAACCAGAAATTAAAAAAGGAAATTCTTAAAGGAAGTGTAAATTTATAAAAGAAACATTTCTCAAAATAGGACAGTAACAATATGGAATTGTTTGGTAACGCGACGGAAACGATAAGGCTAAGTTCACAAAAGAAAATTAAACATGAATTTTAGTACAGGTACATAATTATGTGATTTGGACTAAATACCTACCTATTCGTAATTGCCTTGAAGCTAACAGTAATAGGACCTACCTACGGTCAGTAGTCTTAACTAGCCAAACAAAAATATACTTGCCTAATAAAAATAATTAACCCTTCTTTATTTTATCAAATATACATAAATTGTTGAGAATTGTCTCAATATCTCGATGTTTGAATCTTAAATTGAATTGTCTCAATCCAAACATTTATCACATATATAATCAAAATGGGCATTATTCCCATTGCATGTTAATCAATAACGATGTTTACACACCATGCTAAAACACATTTTGGAAAAATAAATATGCATTTTGCATAGAATAAATAAAAAATCGTGTTACAATAGATTTCGTTCCAGTCTTAGTAGACGAGCTAGACGGGACATTTGTACTTTCACTTTATTTGGTACCAGGCGGTTATCAGTGATGGTATCCTTTAACATCAAGGCAGTCTGCAAAAAAATAAACGAAATGTTATGGCACCGTTTTAGGTAAAGTAAGTACATAATAGGTAAGCAAATGCAAAACCATTAACCAAGCTTTTTTACACCATATTACTTGTACAAAGTGAACTCGCCTTTAGATTTCCATTTTGTAACTTTTTTGTTCCGCATATACATAACCAAACAAAATGGAAGTAACGCTTCTCTTCTTGCTGACATGTTCAGTGCTTGAAAAAATACTTAATTATAGTTTACTTAACATATTTTTAATGCCTAGTTCTCACATTGTATGGTAGTATCGTTTGACAATATCACAATATAAAAAAAACACGCACTTACCAATAAATATCCGGTTACAAAGCAGAAGAAAAAAAAGCACGGTAACGCTGGCTCAGGTTCGGACACGAATGATTGTGATTTGACGTGGATGCCAGTAAATACAAAATGTCGGAGTAGTTTAATAATGTTGACAGATTAAAAATTCCTTCTTTGCTAAATCGTTTTAAAATCATAAACTTTGAAAATACGGTTACAAAATGGAATTTCCATGCACAGCCGTAATCGTAGGACAAGATTTAAATGCAAAAATATAATATTATCTTCAAAGGCGTGTCTTATTTTTTATTGTTTAACACGATAATAGTAAACCTTACAATCAAATTCATCTTTTTTTCCCTTACTTTCGAATAATATTGTCGTGAAAATCGAAATTAAAACTACGTCATTCCATGTAGGACACACGTAAAAAGGGGGGCGTGTAAGCTAAAAAGATATTTTATTATTAATTTTCCTATTACAGAGTACATTTTTCTATGTTGAATCTAAACATTATTGAATATATCTATGAATATTCACAAATGTCAAGTGTATTAAGGTAACCGATTTTGTATAAACGATGTGCGAACTCATAGGACACAGTGAAAAAGCAGTGGTCGTTTTTTCGCGAAAAAGCCCGGTAGAGTCAGAGGCGCTAGCTAAACCATTATTTTTATTGTTTCAGAGCAATCCGGAACAAGAACCATGTTGTAAAAATAGCACATGTTGTCAAAACAAATGAAAATTATTTCATATAATGAAAATTACTTTATTTCATCGTATAGCGATGTGAGTGCTATTTATTACATACATATAAACACAAAGCTTGATGAAAGTCACGTATGATTTTATAAACCATAATACTAAAGAACAGTAAGAAAAAAAACTGAATGCAGATTGCAACATATTTAGTGTACACTAAAATTATATGTGGCCCGGATTTTTTGCTCGCGATTGTACGTATTTCGTTGACTTGGTCCGTTTGTGGTCTATGCAAACAAGAAACTTAAATGGGAACTTTTAACAGAAAACCACTTAAGTTTTAAGTACTTATGTATAATAAAATCAGCAACATGTCTCTTGCCAAGCGTGATGACTATGGCAACAACCCTCCATAACTAGCCCCAAAAATGAACGAGCCCCTAGTCCTCGGCAGCCCCACTGGCCCTAAACTTGATAACGGTTCGAGCAACTGTGGGATCAAGGGTGCTAACGATGTCGGGGAAGGACCCCGTTCGGGACCGAAAGTTCTTTTCTTGGTACCGGGGATGCTTCAAGGTTCTCTTCAAAAACCTTTTTTGTATTTTTCCCTTTTGGTGACGAGGGTAATTCCTCATGACACTCCGCCCACATGGAGACGGGGACGTTGAAGTGTTAGACGTCTACTGACTAAAACCTTTAAACCCGGGCGTGTCCTAGGCACCAAGAAGACATACTTCTGGCCCCACCCAACGAGTGACTTGCCCCCTCAGTGCTCATCCTTAAGGCGGACGGTGATTCACTCTGTCCAGCATCCGCCCATTTTGCAACGGCAACCGGACCTCGCAGCACCGCCAGGCTGGAGATACCGTAGTCAAATTCTTCTAAGAATCCAAAATTAAAGAGCGAATTCCTCAGGTACCTATTCTGGTGATACAAAATCATACTACCAGAGCTTTTACCATCTCGTCTGATCTGAAGTAGACTTTACGTCGCGTCCGACCGTTCTCGCTGCCCAGAGTTTGCTGCCATCTTGGGGGAAAAGTTATTAAAATATGCAAACATCAGTTCGTTTCGTGTTCGTTACGCTTTGGGAGTTACATCATAACAAACAACACGAAACGAATGACTATGTTGTTCTTAATGCTAATTTACAGGTGAACACTCCCTTTACTCCTCTTTAGCAGAGCATACTCTTCAGCAGAGCCACCCAAATAGATGCCGGGCTATTATATACCAAAATAGTGTACGTGTAACGTATATACTGTACGTAGTTCATTTATTACTGTACGTATCCTAGTTTACGAGAAAATCGACATTGAAAGTGGCTCTGCTGGGGAGCATGCTCTTCAGCAGGGACCCCCCCTGCAGCTCAACCGGGAGTGCTAAAGTTATAACTGAAATATGGAATCTAGTGTACGTACAACGCACAATGTGTACGTGTTGAAAGAACCCATGTACGTCTCGTAGTTTTTTTTTTTATTTGACAATAATGCAGCCACTTTCAATGTCGATTTTCTCGTAAACTAGGATACGTACAGTAACAAATGAACTACGTACAGTATCTACGTTACACGTACACTATTTTGGTATATAATAGCCCGGCATCTGTTTGGGTGGCTCTGCTGAAGAGTATGACACAATCATTCATAATCGTTGCACAATAGCGAACGTCAATTAACAATAAAAACAACATCTTTGCGTGTACATAAAAGGGGAATACTAGTGAAGCAATCAGTGACAATGTTATTTCATAACAGTTTTATAAGCCATTGGCGGTTAAAAGGTTAAAGAAGTTTTTTTTAAACTTACTGACTAACTAACTTACTGATTGACATCCTGTTGAAAGACTTACTGATTGACGTCCTGTTGAAAGATTACAAACACCGATCTTATTTAGCGTTTGAAGAGCTTTTTTTACATTTCATTCGCTATCTCAAGAAATATGTGACGGAAAATTAAAATTAATGAGGATTGAAAACAAAAGAAACGCTATTTTTTTAATTGGGGTCTTAAGATTTTGAAATATCATCAATTATAGTACTCATATAGTACTCATACACCTCATCCACTTCGATATTTCCTTTACTTCGTTAAAATTGACATTAAAATCTGACGCTTCGTGAAATGTACGACGTTATTCCATGTCTCTCATTTCCATTAATAATAACATTACATTCATGATCCTCTGTAAATACAAATATAAGAAGTGGATGTGGAAAACACAATACATGTAATATTTACTCAAGCCCAGAACATAAATACAATGATGTAAGATGACCTCCTTATTTTGATGTTCGGGCCTTAAGACAATTTCGTGATTCCGCTACTGATCCTGGATCTAACTTGTGTTATAGATGGATGTATACAATAGGGAGAATAAAGTAGTTCGTTTTCCAAAGTCTTTGTCAAACCCTAATGGATTTTGGATGTTTTTGATACGAATTTGTAATACGAATGCGAGTTGCATCGTATTTACTATTCCGTTGCATGAAATATACAGAGTGTAATGGAACTCTAAGCAATGATCTTAACTCTTTCCCGGACAGTGAACGGCTATAGCCGCCATAACAATAAAAAATCTATTGTGTATTTTTACTGGCCGCCAATGTGTTTAAAACGTTTTGTTGGGCTAATCAAAAAAATAATTTTACTATGGCGACAAAACAGGGAAATAAAAAAAAATCATCTACATACAAATTGTCTTTCCTCACCATACAAACCTTCCGAAGCAAAAAATTGTCTATTTTGTGTGTAGAAGAAATATTTTCTTGTTCGATTCCCCGCATTGTTGATGTGGAAAAAGTTGTTCGTTTCGACTAGCCCAACAACGTTTCTATAAAGAATTGAGTACCGTTGCTCGGGGTCTTATTACACGCAATATAATAATGCAACTCATAAACATATGCAACTTCTAATAGCAAGGCTTCGATTCGAATTTGTTATAGGTTTTTTTCACAAAGCCTTATTAGTGACAGGGACTTGAGAAACGGAACGAACTACTCCGCCTAACTATCATGCCGCCGAGTGCTTGGAGTCGATAAAACAATTAACAACCAGCAGAGGACGTCACAAAAACAGCTCACAGCGATGTTTAGTCCAGAAAGTTTCAATTGCAGAACTTACGCTTGAAATTTACTGTTTTGACAATCATCCGTGCGCAGTACGAGTTCGGCTCTCTCACAAATTAAGATGGTGGAAAGTAAGGTGAGTTCTTTGAACTAAATACAACAAATACCACATGTTTGCTAGTATCACACACATTTTTAGCGTTGTACAGCTTAGAAAAAGAGTTTGATTATTGATTTATTTGTGTAATGTATTGGATTTATTTATTTTTATTTATAGGCGCGCGGTATTCGGCACATTTGGGAATTGACATTGTTGATTTAAAAATCAAACGGTATTAAGTATAGTAGGTATAAAAGATATAATCATATATCTTTGTATTTGACTCAAAATCACACACCCGAGTACACATATAATATAGTTGACGGAGACTGATAAAATCTTAACAGGTGCTATGATGTTTCTAATTAAATTCAGTTTTCTACCTGTGGTCACACATACATAAATAGAATATACATTCGTAAAAAGAATTATATGTAGAATTATTCCGTAAAAGGGTTACATTTCACTACACGTGTAATTCATGTAGAATATTGTCTTTGTTTACAAAGAGGATTTACGGACAAAATATAATCAGTGTTGGCGATAGCGTCACACAGCACACTAGGTCGCTACGCACAAATCCTCAAGTGTGTGAAACCCCTATAACAATATATCACTTGGACCAAATGAACCGGCTCTATGCGAGCATACAGAGCTCAGAGAAACTAATGACCCAACAGAGCTTTGGACTGTACTTAGAGTCCGGCTGTTGTCCCAAATCGCGGATTTTGTGAAATTTATTCGTATTGTCCCGGACGCGATCCCTGGGCGATCGTAACACGCCATCCCGACTTTCGATTAGCTTCATTCGTTCCCATCGAGACGTGTCACAAAAACTGTAGCAAATCATTATTTTTTTATATTACTTTATGTTTTTATTTAAGCTGACTTGACAAGCGTTGTTTTCCAACATACATTATTAACTGTTTCGATTACGAACTCTGAATTATTGCATAATATAAAACAAAGTCACTTTCCGCTGTCTGTACCTATGCATATATCTGTGGTGTAAATAAATATTTATATACATAACACTTCTTTTATATTTATTATTTACACCAATAAAATAAGTTATATAAGGTATATACATTTATCTTATTTCATTTCACACTTCAAACTATCATAATATATACCTACACAAAAGAATTTTCTTCCCATACAAAATAATTAGTTATTATTTTTGCAAATCACGAGTCGTGTTTGACCACCGCGTCATAGGCTCGTCTATCCGAACTGGCCGGCCGGCAGTTGCCGCCGCCGCGACACCGCCAGCCTTAATGACCGCGTACGGAAGACACCAGTCGAGTCGCGATATCTCTCTACGAATTAACTACTTGGCACGCATTATTTTAGTTTTTATTTGCGTGCCGTATTCCTTCTCGTCATGATGTTCTCTCGGTTCATTCTCTGTGCTATTTTCCAAGACTGTGACCTACTTCTATGTATTCTACCTCTAGTGTATGCTCTTTCTAATTTTATTGAGTAGTGTGAATGGACAATAAACTTTGATATTCGGAAATACATGGTGCGTTATTTACTAGGTTTTCGCAACAAACAATATCACAGACACATCCCTCAACCACCACCAAATATCTTTGAAACTACGCAACGGATTTTTATGCATTAATAGTTATCTTTTTATGAAGGTTTATATTTATAATACACTAGCTGACCCGGCAAACGTTGTTTTGCCAATATACATTATTTCTATATGCATGTGCGTATAACATACATGTCGACGCATAAAAGGCAAACCTTACTAAGCGACATTGAGTTAAATGTTAACTGCATTCACGCCAGTGCCTTGTAACATACAAACAGGTATAGTATTTGTTCTTATGCTTAAACGAATCTTAATGCGAAGAGGAAAAAAAGTTTATATGATAAATATTTCTTTTATAAAAACTGGAACTACTATCCAAGTGACTAAATATCTGTGAAAATCGCCAAGTAGAATTATGTAAATAATAATCTATCTATATGTTGAGGTTTCCGTACTGCTTGGCGTACAGACGAGCAATTCAGTCTTGACAAAGTTAATGTGACATGACTGTTTACACCTAAGTCTTTTATACTTGTTTTATGTGAAATAAATGTCTATCAACTTCCACGTGTATTTTAACAGGTATGGGCCCAGAAGAGGGATTTAAACAGTGATTTTCATCTCAAATAATATCGTAATGTCTGTGAAAACTGATAAGTTAGCAGTGGATAGATTGGAGGGGGATAGCAACTTGGTTTCGTGGAAATTTGATATAAACCTGCAACTGACATTGCACAGAGTTCAGGAACATGTTACCGGAACTGCGGTGAAGCCGCAAGAGCCGACCGGCAGTAAAGACTTTCAGGACAAGGAAAATGTGACCAAATATCTGATCGGATCGACAGCTGTGGGCCAAGGTCCTAAACAGCATAGAAATGTGGGATGTGCTACATTATGTATACGAGCAGAAGAACGAAAGGCGCTTGGACCTCTTATATTGTGAGTTGTTTACCTACAAGAAGGATCCAACAGATTCTATTGCTACTCATGTTTCAAAACTGCAGAGAATTTTCACGTAGTTGAATTCTGAATTGAAAATTGAGAAATGCACCTTGCCAAAATCGTTACTGTTGAATCGTGTATTGAACACATTACCAAGTGAGTACTTAGAGTTTAAAAATGCATGGGAGTCTGTACCAGCAGCGGATAGAAATATACATTTACTTATGGAACGACTGAGACTCCATGAGCGAAGACTTCACGAGGTTAATGATGAGTTAGAGGTACCTTTAGTGGTGAAAGGCAGACGGCCTAATTCATCAAATTCTATCACTAAAGGCCCTATATGTTTTTGCAAAAAGAAGGGGCACATTAAAAAGAACTGCTTCAAGTATCGAAACCAGCGTTCAAAAGTAGTGCAAGATGCAGAAGGGCAAGCATTTGTGGATAATGGATTGGAGCATGAAAACATATGTGAAGATGAACAGTTTATAATTGACTCAGGTGCGTCGCACCAGGTGTGATTTTTTTTCCAACCCTATTCCGCTGAAACTTGGCGATGGCGGAGAGATGTCTGCGATTGGTAAGGGCAATATCAAGATTGAGACTCTGGTGAACGACAAATGGCAGTGTGGTACTATGAAAAATGTTTGGCTAGTCCCGTCATGTACACAAAACGTATTTTCATCTAGATCAGCCCTAGACGATAATTTGATGGAGATCGCAGATGCTAACAAGAGGGTTTTCAGAAACAGAAACGGAGAAGTTAAAGCTATTGGAGTACGTAAAGGCAATTTGTACAAACTGTTGATGAAAGTGGTGAAGCCGGAGAATAATAGTTGTATGTTTACGACAGAAGTGTCGTTACAAGTGTGGCACGAAAAACTGGTGCATCAGAATATGCGTCATGTTAAGAAAGTGATGAAGGAGCAGGGTATAGCAGTGATAGCAGATAAGACTATCTGTGATGGTTGTATGTTTGGGAAAATGACCCGTTTGCCATTCCATACGAGGGAGGTTAGAGCTGACTATCCTGGACAAATTGTACATGCTGACGTCTGTGGTCCTTTTTCAGATAAGTCACTTAGCGGCGCACGATATTTTTTAGCTTTGAAGGATGATTTCAGTAAGTACAGAAAAGTATATTTCCTTAAGAATAAGGATGAAGTACATGAGAATGTGAGAGCATACTTATCAGAAGCAAATAATGTTGGTAATCCCATTAAAGAATTGTTGACGGATGGTGGTACTGAATTTGTGAATAATAGTATGAAGAAAATTTTACGTGAATACGGAGTTAATCACAGAGTGACAATGCCCTATAGTCCCCAGCAAAATGGTGCAGCAGAAAGAGAGAATCGGATCATAGTTGAAGCCGCAAGGAGCTTGTTGCATTCTAAGAATTTAGATACAGCAGTCTACGTGATAAATAGAACTGGACCGACAGGACAAGATGACAATACAAATCCTTATAAATTATGGTTCAAGAAGAAAGCCAGTATTAAAAATCTGAAAATATTCGGTACCAAATGTTTTGTTCATATTCCAGATGTCAAAAGAAAAAAGTTTGATAAGAAGGCAACAAAAGGTAAATACCTTTTGTTGCCGCTATTGTTAGTGGGCTATTGTGGTGATAGAGATGGATACCGAATTTGGACGGAAGATAAGAAGCTGATTCTTTCCAGAGACTAAAGATTTCTTCCAGAGATGACATGTATTGCTGATGATGATTCCGGTCCGTCGGGCGTTCAACAGGAAGTGGTAAGAGTTAAAGTAAGCGTTCCTGATCAGTTGGCAGATGTCACGGGAGCTGCGGCCCCAGAGCCGACAGTGGAGGTTGAGCCGGTCGAGGATGACAGCGGAGCCGTCAGTGTCTGGAGTGCGACGATATCCTTTACGTGACAGAAAACCAAGAGAGTTTCCCGGTTGTTTCTTGTACACGGCATTGGAGGTAGGTGAAGAAGCTATTCATCTTGATTTTAATAATCTACCTGATTGTTGGAGAAAGGCAGTAGATAGTGAACTGTCATCTCTGAACGAGAATGGCACGTGGTCTATTGTAGATTTACCGAAAGGTGTTACGCCTATTGACAGCAAATGCTATGAGTCTTTTTCCCTTTTGGAGAACTGGACCGCAAGTGCCCGCGTTCACCACACTTATAACAACACGGTACATACTCGCGGTTACGGAAAGGCGATTTACTTGCACGAACCTGTCTCACTGAAAGTGGCCTCGAGTCACGACGTACGGCCTCTACCTCCAATGTATGAGCTACTGCATCCTTTAAACTTCCATTATGCTCCAATCGAACAGCAGCTCTTACTTCTATATCACGAATACCATCGATGAAAGCTTGAAGTAGCATGCTGTCTACCATAGAGGCGGATGCTGATTGGTACGCCTTTCTCACCAATTTCTCTATGTCCAAGGCCCACTTCTTTAGAGACTCGTTCTGGACCTGGCTGCGGTCCTTCAGTTGTGCTCTGAAAACGTACTCCAAATATCTGTCTCCGTAACGAGTCTCCAGCGCCTCAAGTAGGCGTTCATATGTCCTCTCATCACCCAATACTTAAATACTTCCAGTACCGTGAGAGCTTCGTCTCGTAGAGCCAATATGAGTGCTGTCTTCGCCTGCTCTTTACTCCATCCATTAGCCTGACAGACTGACTCGAACTGCAGCTTGTACACATTCCACGAGGAAGTACCGTCAAATGGGGGAACTTTAAATCTTCCACCTACAGGAACCGAGATGTCGGATCCGCAGGCACCAGTAGCCACCTTGGCCTCCAGTTCCCTGATATCATTTTTTACCACCTGTAGCCCAGCGGCATAGTCCTTCACCTTCTCGTTGACATTCTGGAATCTGTTTTCAAATTTTATGTCCAGATCTGTCAGTTTCTCCTCTACTTCGGCAATTTTCTTTTTCCATTCGGAGGTGGCTTCACGCACTTCACGGAGTATGCACGATTGTTCTTCCTGGATTTTCTGCTGTCTCTCTTGGGCTTCCCGGGCTTCGCGCTGACTAGTGTTCAGACGCATTGAAAGTCTCTCCTCGGCTTCCCGCTGGCTAATACTCAGCTTCTTATACTGTTCTTCTTGTACTTTAGTTTGTCTCTCCTCGGGTTCCCGCTGGCTGATACACAGCTTCATGTACTGCTCCTCCTGTATTTTAGCCGCTGCACGTTGACTCCTGGTCTGGACGCCCTTCAGTTCTTGATCTTGTGGAGTGATCGGCATTTTCTATCCCACTTATCCCACTTCTGACACCAAATGTACGTGTAATTACGTACGTGGAGGGTGGGTACCGATAGAAAATTACACTATTACGAAAATCAAGAATTACACTTTATTTCGGCAGTATAATTACACAAACTAATTACAATCGTTATACTAAAACCGCTAATAAACACTTTTACAATCACACAATAACTTGTTATCTCTCTTTAGTTTTCTCTCTTGATGTTCACTATATCGCTTTTCAGTTGAAAACTGTCCCGCCGATTCGATCGTCGCTCTTTTATACCAACGGTACACAATCCAGAACATACGAGTAGGTTCAAGTACTTTCTCGGGTCGAAACTTCTAATAATAATAATTAAATACCTAACCGTCGCGTCGGCTCGCGTGTTTATACCTACACCCAACAGTAGGTAAGTAGGTATGACGGCTACTTGTGTACTTGTGGCTTCCGAAACAGTCCACACTTTTCTCGATCTTTCGAGATCCTTCTACTACATTCTGATAGATATAAAACTGAGAGTTATTTAACGTAAGTATAGGTATAGTATAGGTATGTGATACATGGAGTTTCTATATAGCTCTCAAACATTCCAGACGTTCGCTAGTAACGAAGTATAGAGACTACTAGAATGTTCTATTTGTATCTCTTTGACACATGTACGACATTGTTGCCGCCGCGGCTGGAATACTGGAATGATCTGTGTGTACTTCTACCGAACATTCGAGATCTTCCTATTACATTCGAATACCTATACTGACAGGATAGACGTAGTTGGTTATAGGTAGTTGTACTTTCACACCACAAGTGTTTGATTCTTTCTTCTGGAACATTCCAGTCGTTGGTGGTAGGTATCCAAGTACAGAGACTTCTAGATGATTCCATGAGTATCTGTTAGCATAAAGGCACTGTGTAGTGGTTTGTATGCGTCGACTTGGATACTGGAATGTTCTTTAGGCCTCTCGAATGTTCGATGCACTCCTACGGCATTCTAGTCGCCGTTTCTCGACCCCCGGGCGTAACTATACCATAGGTCATTAAGCTATGAAAGTATGCAAAGTATACCAACCTTGCCGTTTCAATATCCGATACGTCTAACGGAAAACGCGGCCGAGCTTAATTTGGCGGCAAGTTTAGTAATATGCTCTGCCCATTGCAGTTTGGAATCTATAGTAACACCGAGAAAGACAGTGCTATTAATAAACTCCAAACTCTTACTTTCTAATTGGATACTTGTATCAATTTTTTTAACATTTATGCCATCACGGACTTTTTTGTAAATCTTTTTGAGTTGTACAATATACACTCATTTGTCCTTCTCAAAGGATTTAGCCAGCGTTTGCAATGTACATGCAAAAAAATACTTAAATACTTTTTTGCGACATCTCATTAGAAATATGGAAAACTGTCAATGTTGCTCTATTATTTTATACATGAATTATACCTATATACTGACTGACTTCTCTGAGAATCACTATCTATTAAAACAATCCGCATCAAAATCCGTTGCGTAGTTGTAAAGATTTAAGCATAAATAGGGACAGACAGAAGGAAAGCAACTCTGTTTTATACTGTGTTATGATGATGCAGGTCGAATTTTCCAGAACGAAAACGTTGAAACAAAACACGCACGGTGTTTTCTTTACGACACCTTATCCTTTGAGCCGTTTCTGCAGCACTTGTTTCTGCCACCGTGGCAGAAACAAATATCGTACTCGTAAATAATGCGAAATTTCAAGTTTTCCATTTTGTGAAATTAGTGACGTTCTGCGTGAAATTAGTGACGTTCTGCGTCACTAATTTCACAAAATAGAAACGTGAAGACACAAAAGAGCGAAAATCAAATTAATTACGGATTCCGAAACACAAATGCATGAGTAAATAGGAAGCTGTTTAAATTTGAATTTGGAATTTCTAACCATTACGACAAAACGCCAATTTTATATGTAAGGACCTAATACATCATACTGCAACTACGTAATTTAATTAACTTCCCTAATGTAGCATTTGCATGGCACTGTGAAACTTTCCAGTTCACAATAGCCTGCGTTATTCTCAAATGAAAAAAAGAAACAAATAAAATTACAAATGTAAAAGACACCAAATCAATTTTCGTGTCTTGCTGTTTCATTTGATACCTTACTTGAACATTACATAAACGCGACTTTTCATTCCCACTTTCAACTCGTGTAACTTTTGAACATTTTATCCTTTTTTAAATGAATAAATAAATAACGAAATTCAATTCCACGTGGACAAATTTACTTAAGTTTAATGTTTCATCCTCACTTTCAACCCCCATAAGATTTGTGTGGGTGAATCGATATCAATCAAACGTAGCTAAAACACGCCCGATCAAATCAGCTTTCAAACAAACAAAACTAGCTTGTAATAGCTCTATTAGTTCGAGAGTTATAATGTCACAGACAGACACATAGCTACACAGACAGACACGTCAAACTTATAACACCCCTCATATTGCGTCGGTGTTAAAATAACTTTGAGTTAAGTAGGTACATATCACTTATTTCTTTATATACTAATGTACCTTGGAGCCATGTGGTGACGGCGAATAGAATACAGGTGTCACCACCCAGAGACCAGCCAGCAGCGTTCTCTGTGAGTTAAACTACAACACCACTGCGATCGCCAACCTGTCTGCCCAGCGTGGCGATAATTGGCATTTCCCCCCAAACGACGGAAATCATTGAGACCCATGGTAGACCCTAGTCCAGTAGTGGAAGTCATTTGCCTAATGATGTACCTCGAAGAAACGATACACCTTTTACAATTCACAAAAAAAACCAATAGTATGCGCATGATCAATTAGCTTTAGATGGCTAATGGGATTAACCCATTTCCACCTCTTGACTACCACTGTCCCTACGCCTATGTACTAGATACGCAAAGTGCGTGCAAACAAGCAAGCAGGGGACATAATTGACAACATTTCAATTTTTTGTGTATTCTTTTTTCGAGGAATATTAAAGAAACAGGAAAAATAAGGCATCGTATTTTTTCATTTTCATTTTAATAGTCGCTCGGATCGCATTCGCTTTACGTGACGCCACTGCTTTGAGAAAAACAATTAATGTCTTAATGCATTGATAAAATATTATGTTGCTCTTACGGCATGTAATGTCAGTCAATTTGTATGAAAGCTACTATTTCTTTTTGATTTTAGTTAAACATGGACATAAGAGATACGTCATCTCGTATATTCCATATTTTCTTAATTTTCTCCGAAATTAAGCATGAGAAACATCAGATTTTTTGTACAGCATCTTGAACGCAAGATGTTTTAAAGATTTCACTTTGGAAATACCGAAACGTTTTTTTCATTTTACTATTTTATGAAACATGAAATGTTTAATTTAAGTACACAAAAATTCCGTAGGGGTGTAAACTGATATTATACTTTATGATCATAATATCAGTATTTGTTTACTTAGTAGTGTATCCTCCTATAAAGATTAAAAGTATGATTTAAAAGCCATTAGCAGACACTGTTCAAAGTTTGACGTTTTTTCTTCTTCTGTCTAGCTTTTATCTTAGTTGCCGCAACTTTCGCAAGGGGGGAATTTATTTATTTCAATTGGCTCATGTCGGCTCAGGGAGTGAACCTTAACCGACTTCCCTCTAGGGAAGGCCGGTGTAAAGCAAGTGTCCGCTCAACTTTTAGATGTGCTAAGCCGCTAAAACACTAACAATGAGAGGACGTCCCGCAATTTCATTCGTTCCATCCCTTTGACATCACAGTAATGACACCACTCAGTTCAAGTTACAATATTTTCGCATACAAAACTAATACATCAATAACTAATTGTTGCATTATAACTTGAGCCTTAGGGCTTAGTGGCCAGTGGAACTTGACCTGAGTGGTGTCATTGTGGTGGTGTTCGTTTGTTTGTTTTTCGCGTAGTTGATCAGGACGTGCGTTCACGGTACTATAAAAATCACCGCTAATCATAATAATATTGCGTGTAATGAATTTACTCTTTATGCCTACGGATGAAATTTTACCGTTTTTCTAAACGTTTTTCGCGTTATAAAGAGACATTTTACGTCATTCATGACGCTGCAGAATGTGTTTGCCTACCGTGATAGGAATATGTAGTTAAATTGAGGGAGTATGGAGTATGCCAAACAGTAGGGCTCATTACAGGTGTAAAGTATTACGTATAATAATCCCATACATAAATTATCTATTTCGTCTATTCTGGACGAAAACACAGCACAATAAAGGCATCTGCATTTCCATCTGACTTTCCGCTGCGATGTTCGATGTGGAAGTCATACTCTTGGAGTTGCTCAATCCAGCGAGCTACTTGACCTTCAGGATTTTTAAACTCCAGTAACCACTTCAAAGCTGCATGGTCGGTCCTGTTACGAAACTTACGGCCAAGTAAATATTTGCTGAAATGCTGTAAGATTTTTACTACAGCGAGCAGTACTCTCCGGGTGACGCAGTAATTTCTCTCTGGTTTCGATAGAGATTTACTAAAGTAAGCGATCACAACTTCCTGATCTCCCTTCTTCTGTGACAGGACACCTCCAATACCTGTGTTACTTGCATCGGTGTCAACAATAAAGTCCATGTCAGGAGCCGGGTATCCTACAATAGGCGTTTCACAAAGCGTTTCTTTATGATGGTTGAATGCCAGAGCACACTGATCCGTCCAGACAAATGGTCGTTTTTCTTCAGTCAGCTGGTGTAGTGGCTTGGCTATGTCAGAGAAGTTCTTAACGAACCTTCGGTAGTACGAGAAAAGACCCAGAAAGGCTCTTACAGCAGTCTTATCCTTCGGCATCGGCCAGTCCTTTACGGCACTAATCTTCTCTCTCTTCTCTAATCTTCCATTTGTTGATATAACATGGCCCAAATAGTTCACCTTACGCTTAAACAGCGAACACTTCTTGGGACTAAGCTTAAGTCTTGCGTCTCGTAATTTGGAGAAAACTTGCTCTAGCTTGGCTAGGTGATCGTCGAAGTCTATGCCAATGATGATGATGTCATCCAAATATACGAGGCATGTATCTCCAAGTAGTCCCGCTAGTATTTGTTCCATTAATCTCTCAAATGTAGCTGGAGCATTACACAATCCAAAAGGCATGACGTTGAACTGCCATAGTCCTTTGCCAGTTGAGAAGGCAGTTTTCTCTTTGTCTCCTTCCTTGATTTCTACTTGCCAGTAGCCACTTTCCAAATCCAAAGTGGAGAACCACTTCATCCCATTCAAAGTATCCAAAGTGTCGTCGATTCGTGGCAAGGGGTAACTGTCCTTCTTGGTTACATCATTAAGTCGACGGTAGTCTACGCAAAACCTCAATGTGCCGTCTTTCTTCTTCACTAAAACCACCGGTGAACACCAAGGGCTGGTCGAAGGTTCGATCACCCTGTTTCCCTGCATTTCCTCAATCATGCTTTCCACTTCCTTTTCCCGAGCCACTAGAACTCGCCAAGGACGCTGTCTAATAGGCATGATCTCACCAGTGTTAATTTCGTGCTGAACTACTCCAGTCCTTCCAATGTCACCATCGTGTAGAGAAAAGATGTCACTATATCTCAGTAATAGACTACGCGCCTTTGTTGTTCTTCCATGCTGAGATCTTCTTGGCAACTGTCCAATAGACTTCCCAAGTCCATATTTCCATTTGACAGCCCCGTGTTCACGTCTGTACCTTGACACGTTCTTAACCAAGAAATCTCTTCGCAAGTATCTATACGAGTTCCTTTCTGCAATGCGTATTTGGTATCACTCAGGTTCAGGACCCTTATAAATGCTGCAGATGATGTTGTAACGATGGTTCGAGCGGTTATCCAAGGGCAGCATCTAGCTTTTCTACTAATACGCAGCGGTGAGATCCTCGTCCCGTGTAGTACGGCAATTTCACTGGAACTGAGGCTTGCGACTTTGGCTGAAGAACCGTCCTTCGAGCACAGTAGACATTCCCGTTTATACCACCTTCCATGGATATTTCATCAGTCCCAATTTTAAGGACGCCACCTTTAACATCAATTGTACAGTTGTGTCTACGCATAAAATCTAACCCAATAATGCAGTCATCAACGATGTTGGCGACGATGACTTTGTGCCAATAACTCCTTTCGGCTATCTTCATCTCCACTTCTTGCTCCCCTTGGACGGAAATGTACTGACCGGTAGCCGTTTGAAGGTTTAGATTATTAGGTCGGACTAGGTGATCTCTCGTCAGGTGTTTAAGTAGCCGAGAACTGATTACTGTCCGAGAAGCTCCGTTGTCGATGGTAAGGTGACATGCTATCCGTCCAATTCCTCCTATGACGACCAGACTATTCCCGTCGTTTGCTTCTGAGATCACAACTGGGACATTTCGACCACCAGCCAGTACTCGTCCCATAGTCCTGGCTATTACTCGTTTCTCTGCTGTGGCTCTGCTGCACCAGTGTCACTAGATTTCACAGTGGCATCCAGGTTTCGGCGCCTGTTGTTCCATTTTGGGCAATTCGACTGCAAGAGGGAGCCTGTCTTGCCTCAATTTATGAAGTACAAAAAAGAAAATAACAAAAAGAAAAGTGAAAATACTGTGCAACTCAAAGAACATTTCATATTGTATTGATTAAGTATAAAATTATTTAATTACCCACATAGTTAGTATAATTGTGTGGATATATGTATGTGTGTGTATGGTGTGTGCGTGTGTGAATGTTGTGTGTGATGTGTGTACGTGATGTGCGTACCTATCTGTGTGTTGAAATACCTAATTAATTATTGCGCATGAGTGTTAAAAGAGGCTTACAATTGAGTCTGTTAAAAGAGGCTTACATAACTTAATTTAAGCAAATAGTTTTTAACTCTATGTTTACACTCCTGAAGTGGTAATGGATAAATATAATCTGACTTGTTATAAAAGTTGTAAATATAAGGTCCTGTATACAGATTGAAACGTTTCGAAAATACTAATCTGGTTGGTGGAATCTTATAGATCCTATCCTTTCTTCTCTTATTTTGAGGTATATATGGAGTGAGACTGTGTTGGAGAAGTATGGTGTTTAGGATATATAGTTGTCTTACGGTTAGGACTTTGCATGCTTGGTAAAGCTTAAAAGTGGGGAAAAGGATTGGACGCTTGGTGGAGACCTTCAGAATTGCTCGTTGGGCAATTTCTAAAGGCTTCATTACAGTTTTAGCTGCGCAACCCCAACATTCAATACAATATGTGATAATAGACTGGCAAAGAGATAAATAGGTTTTCTTAATGATAGACGGTTGAGCAATATTTCTTAGTTTTTTTAAATATGTAAATTAGTTTGCGGACCTTGGCAGTGAGGTTATCAATATGGCATTTAAAGTTTAGGTGTTTGTCTATGATAACACCAAGGTACTTGATGGAGTGAGTTGATACAATCTCTGGACAGTAGCATGATATGTCGCCCTTACAAGTGTGGCTCTTCAGAATTATTGGAGGTGACGGTTGAGCAGTAGAAGTAACCGAGTAAGGAATAATGAATGATTTGGACGTGTTGAGCGTTAAAGAGTGATCCAGAAGTCATTTGATAGTTAGATTAAAGCCAGTTTGAGCAATACTGCGAAGTTCTGCCCAATTATTTGCTGAAAAAGTAAGAGCAGTGTCGTCTGCGTAAGAAGTAATGGAACAGTTAGGAATATCTAGATTACATAAATCATTAATATATATTAAAAATAGGGTCGGGCCGAGTACACTGCCTTGAGGGACGCCATGAGTTACCTCCAGTTCATCGCTGTACTCATTCTCGATTTTTACTACTTGAGCGCGACCTGTAAGGTATGAACGAAATAAGTTATGTTGACCACCTCTTACACCAATTGAATGCAGTTTTGATAGAAGAATAGGGATAGGTACAGTATCAAATGCTTTTTTTAAATCAAGAAAGATAGTGAGAGCTTTTTTGCTGTCGCTTAGATTTTTTGCAACGTTGTTGACAAGTTTTAGGACTGCATCCGTTGTTGATTTTCCCTTCCGAAAACCAAACTGGTTCGAAGATAAGATATTGTTTTTTTCCAAATAGTCTAACAGTTGTGAGTTAATGATCCGTTCTAGAATTTTAGAAATAGAAGAAAGTACAGCAATTGGGCGGTAGTTTGAAGTGGAGGATCTGTCACCGCTCTTATAGATTGGATGAATGATGGCCTTTTTAAAAACAGAAGGAAATACACCACTTGTTAGACAAAGATTGAAAATATAGCTAAGAATAGGAGCAAATAGTTTAACATATCTTTTCAAGATTGGTGTAGAGATACCATCCCAGCCCGTAGCCGCGGATACCTTCAATGAGATAGTAGTGCGAATGATTTCCTCTGGATCTGTTCGAAGCAATACAAAGCTGTGAGATGTATCACGAGACGTGGAGGGATATTGGTTATTTGTTGATGGGTTTGGATGGTTATTTGCAATATCATCAGCTAAATCTTTCCCTATATTAACAAAGAATTTATTGACATGATTACAAGACATTTTCTGTGATACATGTGGAGAGAATAATTCTGAGGGAGGTTTAGTAATTTTGGCAGTATTAGTTATCTTTTTTATGGTGTCCCAGAGTTTTTTAATATTATTGCTAGCATTTTCTAGTTCAGTGGTCTCGAACTGTTGCTTGACTTTTCTAAGTATTTTATTACAATAATTTCTGTAACGGGTATATGTTAGTTTAATCACTAGATTGTCTAGATCAGCCTTACTTTTTCTGTGTAGGGCGTCTCTATTTCGTATGCATCTCAAAAGTCCTGGTGTAATCCATGGTTTGATTGTTTGATGCTTACGTGGGATATTTATGGTCGTAGTATGTTTGGATATTAGTTGAGATAAACTGGTCACAAAAGAGTTGGAAGTAATTTCGGGATCTTTCATACCATATAAGTAAGAGAAATCACAATGTTTTAGTTCATCATCGAGTGCATTGAAATCTATTTTATTAATAGTGATTCTCTTAGATGTAAGGTGTGGCTTATAATCGAGAACAAACAAAGTGGGGAGGTGATCTGTAAGGTAAGATTCAATTAAATAAGTGTGTGACATCAAAGTAGAATTAATGAATGTGTGGTCTAAACAATTTTTGTCCCTTGTAGGGAGGTCGTGACAAGGAAGAAAACCATTAAATGCTAGACGGTTCAAATAATTATGTGAGCGTGAGTCTAGACATGATTCAGAAATGTTTATATTTATGTTTATGTCTTAATTGTATAAGTGGTAAAATTTCTTTAATCCTGTCTGAATTCCTTTCATTATCCCCGAATGTACATATTTCATACTGATTTGCTGATTCAATAAATGGACAAAATTATTCTAAAATTATTTCTTTTTCAGAAGTATTCAGTATTTTTAAAGGTACTTTTTTATCTCTGGGAGTAGCTATACATCCTGCCGGAAAAACACCATCTTGAATTTCACTTGAATTCACGACACAATCACCTACAATATCTGTTTCAATAAAATGTATTGACTCGCAACGTGGAGGAAGTACTAAACAACTTCCTTGACCCCCACTGGATATCAATAAATTAATATTTCCGTTTCTTGAACTTGTAACATTCAAAGTATTTTTATTTAAATCTATAATTGAATGATATTTATTTAAAAAGTCATGACCCAAATATCCGTTTGCGTTACATGGTAAGGTATAAAACACGTGAAAAGTATGAGTAAACCATTCACCGTTCCCGTTTAAAGTAAGTGTAACATAACCCAAAGTTTCGACTTCGCCTCCTATACCTTTTATGATTGTCCGCTTTTTATGGAATGGAATGTTTTTTTCCAACAAATGTTTATACTTAATAGCCGATATGGATGCACCGGTATCAATTAACCAAGTGTATTCATTATTGTTGAGACTCAAATTTATTCTAAGTGAGTTGTTACAAGAAAATATATGTGGTCTATTCACGAAAAAACTGATCAAGGTTCAACTTACTTTGGTCTTGCTTAGACTGATTACGGTCTGAAGATTCGCTCGCCATGACGTTCATTTGATGACGATAGCGACCATTGCCGTTACCATTACCCCTGTATGAATTAAAATAATTCGACCTACCTCGGTGTGGTCTGGAATGACTCCTGCTCGCAAATCTTTGTGCTCGTCATGCATTGTTGCTGGACTGGCCTCTGCTATATCCTCGATTTTGGAAAGGATGCTGGAAACGCTGATTTGTAAAAATACGAGAAACCTATTATTCCCATTATTTCCACGATTCCTGTGAAATTGAGTCTGTGAGTGCATACTTGCGCTGCTTGGATCGCATTTTTGAGAGAGCAGAAGTTCCTAGCTGATATTATTGTACTTAGCCTGCGGTTCCTTAGTCCATCAGCAAAACGCTTGATAGCACTTTTCTCATTTAGAGGTTTTAATACAGCGAAACTTTCTTGATTGCCGTCTCACTGCGAAATCGTAAGATTTACAAAAAGTTCTGATATTTCCTGACCGAATTCTGCAATAGACTTATTTTGCTGACTGAGCGATTGCAACCTATTTTGAATGGCAACTGCCGATTTTTTGGGCAATAAGTTAGCCTTCATATCGTTGATTAAACTACTGACACTACTGTAATCAGCTGACAGTCTCAATTTCGCACCTTGGGATAACCTATTTTTCAACACAAACGTAATTATTTTTTTCTGAGATTTTTCATCAATTGTTGAAGAATAGTATTCTATACCATCAATTAATTGTTTAATATTTAGTTCATCTTCCGTCATCACAGGTAACAAACTCAACGCAACCTTAACTCATATCATCCCAGTGTTCCATTTTTAAAACGGTTACTAAAACGGGTACATTATAATATTGTTATTCATGTCATATAATGCTTTTAGAATAAAAAATGCTTATTTGAGGGTAAGTGTAAAATTACCGTACCGTTCCATTATTGGAGCAGTAGGAACATACAAACATGTAATTTTAATACAATAGGATTTTTACTTTATTAGTATCGTTTCATAATTATGATTACTTTATTGCAGATTGAATGTGAACGAAATAATTTCACAATTGGAAGAAGATGACAACGTGTTTGCGGCTGATATATTTATCACACCACCGGATAATTGGCAAAATAGCGACGAGGATAGTGGTGATGAAGAGTTAACAAGTATAAATAACTTATCAAGACATCAGTTACTTGCAGAAGCTGAACTCCGTGTCACCAGATCGTCTCAAGCCGAGTCTAAAATAGTAAATGAGCTCGTCGGAGATAAAGAACAGGTGTGCCCAATACCTTCCACGTTTCCAGTGACTCCAACTCCACAGCCCAGCACCTCGTCGACGGTGGCACAGCCACTACCAAAAAGAAGACGTGTTGATGTTACAAGAAATTGGAGGTTTGTAGATATTCCAGAACAGGCTGAGAAGGAGCACTTTGAACCAGACTTTCTGGAAAACCTGGAAAACCCTTGTCAGTTTTTTGAACTATTTTTTGATGCCGAAGTGTTTGTATTGTTGCGCTCAGAAACTGAAAAAAATGCCATTCAAAAGGGTAAGCATGCATTTCGGGTTTCCACAACGGATATCAAACATTTTATTGCCATTTTATTACTGACAGGATATAACAGTGTATCGAGATACCGAATGTATTGGGAACAAAGAGTTGATTGTAGTTTTCCAACAGTGGCTGCTCTTATGTCAATAAATCGATTTGAAGATTTGTTGCGTTATTTCCATGTTGCCGACAATAATAATCTTAACCCTAATGATAAGTTCGCTAAAGTGCGCCCGCTATGGAATCTCCTCAACGCAAGATGGGTAAAGTATTATCCTGGTGATAAAAATTTGAGCATTGACGAATCTATGATTCCCTATTATGGGAAACATGGTACTAAGCACCATATTCATGGAAAGCCCATCAGATTTGGATATAAAATATGGTCAATTTGTACGCGACTTGGCTATTTGATATACGGCGAGTTTTATCAGGGAGCTAGTACCGGAAATACCCATCCTGAGTTAGGTGTTGGTGCCTCAGTTGTTCTGGATCTAATATCAAAACTGCCGCAAGGTAGCTACAGTCTTTATTTCGATAATTTTTTCACATCTTTACCGCTGCTTGACGAACTACAATCTTTGGGCCACGATGGAACAGGAACTATACGAGCCAACCGAACTGAAAAAGCACCTCTCAAAGATCCGAAAGATATGAAGAAAACAAGTAGAGGCTCTCATCACCAATGTACCGATACATTATCAAATATCACACTTGTTAGATATGATGACAATAACATTGTCACAGTGGCTTCGACTGAATGTGGTTCAGAACCTATGAGCAAAGTCAAACGTTATTGTGATAAACAGAAGAAAGACGTTGACCAACCACGTTGCTTCGTAAACTACAATAAATTCATGGGCGGCGTGGACAGACTCGATCAAAATGTTGGTTGTTATCGAATCGCGATTCGTCTAAAAAGATGGTATTGGCAGTTACTCATGTTTCACGAGTACATTAAATACGTAGGTAGATTACTCGAACATAGTAGGTATATTTATATCAAAATCATCAGCAACAGCAACGTATCAAAATCACTAACACCACAATGGGCAAACACGAACATATGAAAATATTTCAATATAAAACACCATCAGCTGTTCCGATTGCTGTGAGTCGTATTCTGGATTAAAAATAACACTATTATTTATCGACCGTTATAAGAATTATGTTCCCACAAGAAATTAATATTCGTACCTAATGTACACCAAATGATTACATATTACCTATGTAGCTAGTATATATTCATACTTTTGTAGGTAATATAGTATTTTATAATATGTTGTTCTTATTCTAGAGACATAACATAAATATTCGATAGGTATACATATTAGATTACAACTTACGGATTATAGTTTTACCGAAAACTTGGCACTCATGTTTTTTTTTTCGTTTTTTTTAATACCACTTTTCACTTGTTAATTCACCGATTTCCCGCAAATTCCGCAACACATTGACCGCTTACACTGCGCCTCCCAACTCGCTCACATTGACGTCAGGGTATAACTGCTGTCTTTTATAATACACTCGCCGATTTGCACTTTGGTCGACTTCCCGCTGGATCCACCGTAAGTGACATTTTCTATACAGTCCAAATATCAAGTAAAGCAGTCCGATACCGACGAATACCACAAGTAATGTCATAAACCAGCTTAACGTGGAGAAGTGGTCCTGAAACTGTTCAGCCTTGGCACTGTTTGTACCTCCTGCCGCATTTTGTACGATGACGGTTTCTTCTCTAGACTGAGTTTTCCCCATTGTTCTTGTAAAGAGCGTCTTTACAACTGCAACGGGTGGACTTAAAAAGAATACAGTTCACGAAAATCATGTTGCCGCGCGCACTTAGTCACTGTTTGCACCGTGTTTATTAATCCATCCCCTTATTGGGCACTACTGGCGGACCGCGGTTTCAGATTCGATCCTGGCTGGATCGCCATGAAAGGAGGGTCGTTGGAGACAAGTAAACACTTTGAAATATGATTGATGAATGCCAATATATTCTTAATACTACGTGATTAAATACACATCCTCTTGGCCGTTCTCACACACTTTAACGTCTCCGATAATACAATAAAGTGGTTCTCCTCCTACCTCAGTGGTCGTCGGCAGGCGGTGCGAGCTGGTCAGGATGTCTCTGACTGGTGCGACCTACGAGCTGGCGTGCCGCAGGGTGGGATTCTCTCTCCTCTTCTCTTTGCATTGTTTATACATATGATAACTCCCAATCTTCGTTCTCACTACCATCTATACGCTGATGACCTGCAGCTTTATGTGACCGGTAAACCAGATGACATTAAGTGCTCTTTGGAACTTTTAAACAAAGATTTGGAAGAGATTTACAATTGGTCATCCAGTTATGGTATATCAGTTAATCCTGACAAGTGCCAGGCCATAATCATTGGCAGCACTAAACAAATACAAAAGATTGATCCAGTTTAAGTTTATTGTTCAATGGCATTCCTATCGCTTTCACTCCCACTGTCACTAATCTAGGTCTAGTCATGGACAGTCGGATGGATTGGAGGGCTCATATCGAGTTTGTTAGCAAAAAGTTTTACGCCTCTCTCCACTCAATAATTCGATATAAAAACTTCCTCCCTGAGAAAACTAAAATATCCCTAGTCAACTCCCTCCTTCTTCCCATTATCGATTATGCTGATGTGTGCTTCCTAGATCTTAGGAACTCCTCAATAAACTGGATCGTCTTCTCAATACTGGCATCAGATTCATATACTGCTTGAGGAAGTATGACCACATTTCATCGTACCGCGCAAAACTCAAATGGTTACGAGTGCGGGAACGCAGAAAGGTCCGAATCCTCTGTCTTCTGTACAATATATTATTTGACCCTCGAACCCCCCACTATCTAAAGGCCTCATTTTCCTTCGTAGCATCTAATCATTCACGTAATCTTCGCTCCTCGAGCAACCTTCTACTTAATGTCCCCACCCACAAATCTGGCTTCATGTCAAATTCCTTTGCCGTGACTGCTGTCCGACTCTGGAACTCCCTCCCTACTGATGTCAGAAGAGCCCCCTCCCGTCCTTCTTTTAAAAACCTCCTGAAGATGCACTATTTAAGTTCTTATAATGACTGACTTCCTATGTGTCTTCCATCTATATATTTATTGTTGTAATATGTATTGTATGTTTATATGTATGTAGTATGTAATATTAAATCCTATTTATGTATGTACATTTAATTTAAATTATATGCGTATATATGTATTACAGTAGTGTTTACATGTATCTATTGATATTTCTGTTTAAATAATTTTACTTAGTCTAAGTTTAAAGTTTTTCATTACTATTGTTATTGTAATACTGACCCGCAACTTTCTTTTTTCTCCCATGTTGTGGGGTTGACTGGTAGATAATACTATAGTATTAAGTCCGCCTATTGTACTGTGTTGCAATGAAGTATTAAATAATAATAATAGAATGAGTACATAATACATGGGTTGGTTGGTGCACATCACACCTTCAACTGAGCTCTGAAGACGTGTTCCAAATGTTTATCTCCGTATCGAGCCTCCAAAGCCTCAAGCAGGCGATCGTACGTCCTCTTATTTCCCAACGCATCCAGTATAGTGAGGGCTTCATCTCGCAAGGCCAAGGTGAGTGCTGTCTTCGCCTGGTCTTTACTCCACCCATTCGCCTGAGAGACAGACTCGAACTGTAGTTTGTATGCAGTCCACGAGGAAGTGCCGTCGAATGGGGGAACTTTAAATCGCCCACCTACTGGAACTGAGACGTCGGATCCGCAGGCACCAGCAGCCACTTTGACCTCTAATTTCTGTAGGCGGTTATCGTAGTCTTCTACCTTCTCATTAACGTTCTGGATACGGCCCTCAAATTTTATGTCCATGTCTGTCAGCTTCTCTTGGACTTCCGCCATCTCTTTCTTCCAGTCTGCTGTGGCTTCTCGGACTTCACGGAGCATGCACGATTGCTCTTCCTGTTGATTACACAGTTTCCTATACTGTTCCTCCTGGGATTTAGCTTGTCTCTCCTCGGCTTCCCGCTGGGCCTTAGCTTGTCTCTCCTCAGCTTCCCGCTGACTGATACACAGCTTCTTAATCTGTTCCTCCTGGGCTTTGGCTTGTCTCTCCTCGGCTTCCCGCTGGCTGACACACAGCTTCTTATACTGCTCCTCCTGTATTTTAGCCTGTCTCTCCTGGGCCTCCCGGGCTTCCCGAGCTTCCCTTTGGCTTTCATTAAGGGCTCGAGATTGTTCCTTCAATAAAATCAGGATGGTGTTAAGGTAATCTCGGCCTTCGGTCTTGGTGACGATGCCGGTGCAGTGACAGTAGATGGACCGGCCACGGCTGCCGTAGAGCCCTCCGCTGCACGTTGGCTCCGGGTCTGGACGCCCTCCGGCTCTTGCTCTCGTGGAGTGATCGGCATTTTCTATCCCACTTCTGACACCAAATGTTACGTATGTGGGGTGGTGGGTACCGATAGAAAAATGACACTGTTACGAAAATCAAGAATTACACTTTATTCCGGCACTGTAATTACACAAACTAATTACAATCGTTAAACTAAAACCGCTAATAAACACTTTTACAATCACACAATCACTTGTTAACTCTCTTTAATTTTCTCTCTTGATGTTCACTGTATCGCTGTTTTGTTGAAACTGTCCCGCCGACTCGATCGTCGCTCTTTATATACCAACGGTACACAATCCAGAACATTCGAGTAGGTTCAGGTACTTTCTCGAGTCGACTTCTAATAATAATAATTAAATACCTAACCGTCGCGTCGGCCGGCTCGCGTGTTTATACCTACGCCCAACAGTAGGTAAGTAGGTTTATACTTACTTGTGGTGAGGTAAGGTAAGTACTTGTGTACTTGTGGCTTCTGTTACGCCCAAATATAAAACACGTCTTCTCGTTCCTCCATTTATTTACCAAGTGAAAAAACTAGACAAAGTCAATGTGACAGCTAATACATAACATAAGTATAAAACTCTACACGCCCCCTCAATTTTATAATACAAACCCTTTTTAGTATAAAATTGGTAAACAAATATACAATATATATATACACTAACCTAACTTCATTTTATATTCAGTTTATTTGAAAAATAATTATGTTTTAATTTTGGTAAGGCTTTGGTAAAGATGTCAGAAATATTTTCGTCCGTCGGAACATAGTGTACAAAAATAAGTCCCTTATTATATATATCCCTAATGAAATGTACTTTGATGTCAATGTGTTTGGATCTTCTACTATTTTCATTAATTTTAATGAGTCTGATTGTGCTTTGATTGTCGATAAGGAATCGGTGTGTGACCTCATGTCGGGACAAGTCGAATACGATACCTTTCAGATACATCGAGTCGCACACTGCTCCGGCTGCCGCCACATATTCCGCCTCCGCAGTGGAGAGTGCGACTGCAGACTGTTTTCGCGAAGACCAATGAATGAGGTTGTTACCGTGAAACACCGCGCACCCGCTCGTACTTTTCCTATCTGTAGAGTCTGCTGCCCAATCTGCATCAGAATACGCGACCAGATCAGTGTTTCCTCCTGATGTGTATACTAACCCTTTATTTCTCGTCCCACTTAGGTAGCGAAGTATACGTTTTCCTGCCTTCCACAGCGTCTCTGTGGGTTTATCGAGAAATCTGCTCAGATATGCTACTGAAAAAGTTATATCTGGGCGAGTGTTCATCGAAATAAACAATAAGCTGCCCACTAACTCTTTATAGGGAACATCGATAATTTTTTCTTGACCTGCGTTAAACTTTGGTTCCATTGGTGTGCTTACTGGCTTACTTTCTTCCATGCCAAATCTTTCTAATATTTTATTGATCATTTTTGTCTGTCTAAGTATAATTTTATTTCCCTCCTTTTCACATTCTATGCCCAAATAATCCTTCACCTCCCCTAAATCCTTCATTTTGAATTCTTCTTTCAATTTCGACAGAATATCCAAGTTCCCTAGCAATAAGATATCATCCACAAATATGAGTAACCAGCTGTCTGGACTCTTATACAAGCACATGTCAAATTTTGATTGTTCGAAACCATTCCCGATGATAAATTCATGAAACCTCTGATTCCAGCACAATGGCGCCTGTTTAAGTCCATACAATGACTTACGAAGCTTAAGAATTTTCCCCTCACATTCCACTCCTTTCGGGCATTTGATGTATACATCTTCTTTCAACTCCCCATTCAAAAATGCCGTTGGTACATCAAGTTGTTTCACGGACAGCCCTTGCTGTACAGCGTGACTCAACATAGTCCTTACTGTGGACATCCGCGCTACTGGCGAGTAGTAATCATTCGTGTCCCTCTGTTGGAAGCCTTTAGCAACCAGCCTTGCTTTCTTCGTTCCATCCTGCTTTGTCCTAAATATCCATTTCGTATCAATCGCTTTACAATTTATACCCATTAACTCGCTGTCCGTAAATTCCCAAGTTCCTAATTGCGCATGAGAATCTAACTCTTTCTGAATCGCTTCTTTCCAACCAACATCTTTCACTGCCTCTTCATAGTTCAGTGGATCTCCACTACACAGGCAATATATAAGATTGCTTTGTTCTGGGTCAATGCCATAGTAGTTTGGTGGTTTTACCAATCTCCCACTCCTTGTTCTCACAACTCCTTCACTGTTTTCTCCTTCATTAGTATTCTCATTCTCTTCATTCTCCTGCTCACAATCTTCAAACCTGTCATCATCACATTCCACTTCCTCATCACGATTAGGCTCTTCATCTTCTATTCGTCCACAAACCACACTCCCGTTCGTATCATCATTATCATTGCACACCTCCGTATATTTGAAATCACTTTCATCAAACGTCACATCTCTCGAACCTACTATCTTTCTGTTTTCAAAATCCCACAATCGGTATCCATTCACATTGTACCCCACTAGCCTCATCTCTTTCGCTCTTCTGTCAAATTTTCCTTCCTTCGGTACTGTAGCGGCCCACGCTCTGCATCCAAACACTCTCATATTCCGTAATGTGACTTTCCCAAACCATATTTCTGCCGGAACCTTGTTATGAATAGCCGAGGAGGGACATCTATTTATTTGATATGCGGCACACTGCACCGCTTCACCCCACAGATATTTTGGTAAACCGGTTTCTAACATGAGAGTCCTAGCTTTATTATATATCGTCCTATTCATTCTTTCAGCAACCCCGTTGGACTGTGGAGAGTACGGCTGAGTATACTGCATGATTATGCCTTTATCCCTACTGAAATCGAAAATAATTTTGTTTTTGAACTCACCTCCATTGTCGCATCGTATTTTCCTGACGGTGTTCCCAGTTTGAGTTTCTATTCTTTGGACATAACTGATGATATTTCCCGCAGCTTCACATTTTCTTTTTAGTAGATACACTACACAGAAATGAGAAAAGTCGTCAATGATGGTTTGAAAGTAAACTTCTCCATTTATCGCAGGTGTACTTACCGGCCCGGATAGATCTGTGTGGAGTAGTTCGCCGATATATCTGGATCTAGGCCTCTGTGTAGGTAAAAACGGTTTACGTGTCGACTTGCCCTCGACACACGGCCCACACACTTTGCTAGAAGATCGAAACCCTAAAATTCCTAAGTGTTTCCTGTTGGCATGACCAAGTCGCCTGTGCCACAAATTCTCACTTTTCGTAATAGTTAAACATTTTTCATAATTTCGCACCTGAAAATTTATTCCATACAACTTCCCAAACATTACGCCTATGACATCTTTGTTATTTTTAGAGATTGACACACCGTTGTTATGGAAACTAACCAGATGACCTTTGTCGATTAATTTTTTTACTGATAGTAGATTATGACTCAAGCCGTCAACGACTACTGCTTCAATAGATATGTTGATACCATTTGCTTCCACTTCAAGCATACCCCTTTTATAAGCTGATAGGTACTGTCCATTGGCTACGAATATTTTGCATACGCTTTCTAAATTTTCAATGTTTATCATATACTTTTCGAATTTTGCTTGCACCAAATGCTGAGTTGCACCCGAATCCACCACAAATTTAATCACGTGATTTTCTCCGTCCACCACCAAAATGTTTTCGCCAGTTATAAATGCAAGTTCATTTTCACTGCCTAAATCCTTAACGACATTGGCTTGTTCAGAGTATTGGCCCGTTCCCCGTGTCGGATATCTTCCTCTTCCTAGGTTGTATTTTCCTCCTCTTAGGTCCCTGCGTCCATATTCAGCTCTCGTTCTGCACTCACGGGCTAGGTGTCCAGTTTTACCACAACTGAAACATGTTATGAAGGCTGACGCTTGCTCACCCTGGTCACATCCATGGACTTTTATCTCAGCGTCTAAAAGCCTCGCCTTCACAAATTCTATATCAATGCCCTTTTCTGTGGTCATGGTCTCAATGCTTGTAATAACACTCTCATACTGAGATGGCATTGCCGACAACATATGGCAGATTCTGTCTATTGCTGACACCTCACACCCAGCTGCTTGTAATTCGCTTATGAGGCTGTCAAACCTCATGAAGAAGTCTTGCAGTTTCTCTTCATAACTACATTTTATCCCTATGAGCTTCCGTTTTAGATGTAATTTATTGAATACACTCTTTCTTTCGAATACCTTTTCCAACTGTTCCATCATCTCCGCCGCTGAGCTGCACTTTTTTACGATTTCCAAGTATTGGTCGGCTAAACATTGCACTATCAAACCTTTTGCTTTTGCATCTCGTCTACTTCTTTCCTCCGCCCTTGCTTCACGCTCTTTCTTCGATAATTCTCCCTCATGCTCTAATTTTAACAAAACATCCAAAAGTTGTCGTTCGTCTAACAACATCTTCAATCTATATTTCCAATTCCCAAAATTTGTATCCCGCTGTAGTCGCGGTAAATTCTCTTTCTCTGCCATTTAGCGCAGTGGAAGCGTTTGTTACGCCCAAATATAAAACACGTCTTCTCGTTCCTCCATTTATTTACCAAGTGAAAAAACTAGACAAAGTCAATGTGACAACTAATACATAACATAAGTATAAAACTCTACAGCTTCCGAAATATACCACACTTTTCTCGATCTTTCGAGATCCTTCTACTACATTCTGACGCATATAGGCATTGTGTAGTGGTTTGTATGTGTCGACTTGGATACTGGAATGTTAGGCCTCTCGAATGTTCGACGTACCTCTACGGCATTCTAGCCGTTGTTTCTCGACCCCGGGGCTTAACAGTACGATATTTGTACTAAAAAAAGAGCTGTAAGGGTAATATATAAAATGTGCACCAGAGACTTCCTTCGAGATCAATTTAGAAGGATAGATATTCTGACACTTCCATAGCAGTATGTTTTTTTTAAATATTATATACTAGCGACCCGCCCCGGCTTCGCACGGGTGCAATGGAAATATAATACCTTTGTTTATAGACAACGTTCACAGCTTTTTTGTCATAAGACAATATAAAAAACGGTCTAGTTTGAGATGAGAGATTTGAAAGAGCGACATATAAATGGCGTCCGAAATACACTCAACGCTCAAATCTAAACCCGCAACACTGAAACTTTGACCCTGGGATTTATAGTCATAACAATTACAAGCGCATTATACAGGTAGTGGCGTAATGAATGGTCCACCACGCATAGGGGGTTCAGGGGACGGGTACCCTTCTAGAATATGGCCATTTTATATTTCAATTCAATAATGGTTTGGAAATTACCGTGATTTTAATTTTTTTCTTTCATTTTACCATTTTTCTGTACTAATTATGTTGATTATGCTGAACACCCTATGCGTGGTGGACCATTCATTACGCCACTCCCTGTATAGTCCTCTATGCTCTCCAACAGGAACTTTATTTGCAAGGATTACGACATTATCATCGTCGTCATCATCAGCTCATATTTGTCCAGTGCTGGACATAGGGCTCTCCAATTGTACGCCACTGTGATCTGTTTTAGGCTTCTCGCATCCAGCTTCTGCCAGCCAATTTGCGCATATCATCAGTCCACCTTGCCTGAGGGCGTCCTATACTCCGTTTGCCGCTCGAGAACTCGTTGCTTCAACGGTCATCGGTTCTAGGGCTATTATGGCCGACACACAGCTTCCTAAACCGATGAGCTATGTCGATGACGTTGGTTCTCTGTCGGATCACTGTTTTACTAATGCGATTCTTCAGAGAAACGCCGAGTATAGCCGTGTCAGCGTCTTAGCTCCGTATGTCATTACAGGTAGGACACAATGATTGAAGACTTTTGTCTTCAGGCACTGTGGGATAAACTAAAAATCGGCGTAACTTCCCAAATGTTGCTTAACCCAGTTGAATTCTTCTGTTTACCCTGTCCTCGATGTTGTTTCTACCGGAAATTGCAGTTAGTCTGCCCAAGTTACCTACACATATTTTTGAACAACTTCGAGAACGGTACTGTGTACTGAAATCGGTTCCGCTAGAAATGTTCATTGCACATGACCTTGGTTTTATCCAAGTTCATCCGTAGGTACTGCAACGTTTCTGACAAGATGACGATGTCGTCTGAGAGATGTGTTCGCCATTGATGTTGATGCCACGTCTTTTCCAATGCAGCGTCTTGAACATACCCTCCAATGCATTTGTGAAGATTTTCAAATGTGGGGAAATAACATTCCCTTGTCTCACTCCACGATGCAATGGTATGCGACTTGTCTGCTGATTTTGTACTTGGACGGACAGCAGAAATTTGTGATCATTGGGTCGAAGTGGCAGCAAGCTCCCAGCTAAGTGGTATCACTTAACTGGCAATTTTAGACTTTACCTCGAATTTTAAATGTAGCCCTTAAAACCATCCTCAATGAGGTATAGGTAAGTAGTAAGGTCCGCCGCCGATGCCGCCAGCGCCGCCGTGTCGACTGTCTGTAGGTACCGCTTTTTCCTTTTTTAAAACTATAATATCTTCGAAAATATTTATTCAATTTACTTGCTGTAAAAGACAATATTGACGTTAAATTGGCCATATATTTAAGGTACTGAATTGAATGAGGAATAATGATTTGTATTGTTTAGAATCATATTGTAAATATACTATTATTTAAAAAAAATACATCATCATCATTAGATGCAAGCCCTGACGATTTGGGTTTCAAATGAAAGGGCTCTACTTGTACAATATAGTACACCATAATAATTCCAATCGCACCGAAATCCCTGTTCCATTTCGAATTGACAAAGAAAACATAAATAACGATAGAAATGTCGACAATTCAATCAAGCTAATGGCTAATGGAAGACCTTGATATACAATCTTATACTATGTAGTTCCAATTTCTTTAAAATGTTTAACTTCATTGGAAAGGTTGACATCCAGACTGGAAGTACGATTTCGAAGTATTGTACGCTATCAAATACCCGGTCTGTTTTTTTACCTGGTACTTATTGTTCATAAAATGTAAATTCTAGGTACACCTAACCTAGGGTAGAAATCCTAAGAATCGGTGTAATATATTAACTTTTACACTATATTAAAAGCCTGTTCATTTGTCCTACCCTTTTTCTCTGGTGACTTAGTGAATAATCGAGATGGAATAGTAAAATAGCAGACTGTCAAGTATATATTATTAGTTATTGAACTATACGTCAACACCTACAATACAATACACCTACTACCGTACATATTTTAGTAATATATCCCCAAGGGTACAAATGGACTTTACAAGAACGCGCCATGCCTATGCCTACTTGACCTCATCATAAATGAAGTTTGAATCTTTCTGAATTGTGAGGTATATTTAATTACCAACAAATTATCACGACGCCATGGCGGCGGCGGCAGAGCCATTTCCAATGAAATTTAGTTGAACCCAATTTTACTTTAGGAATAATAAACTACACGGTTGACTACAAGAAAGTTTTAACAAATTCAGGTGCAGTGGGCTTCCTGCTACGCGGATTATTTTGTTATTATGTAACGTTGGTACGATGCCGTCGAGGCCACGGGCTGAAAGTTGTTGAGACTGAATAATACAAAAGTTTGGTGGGAATTACGAAATTGTATTAAAATTTCGTTATTTTATTTCGTGGTACTACCTAGAAATAATTAGGCATAGTGTATAGCTGTATCTTATGTAAAGCAAAATTTATAAGAATTGAGAGAAATATATAATAATAGAGAGAATAATAGATAAATAATAAAAAATAGAGAAACTGCAGACTGCGCGGATAAATTTAAGCGACAGCAAATGAATGACGATGATGGAGCATTTCAAACAGTCACCTCACCTTAAACTGATACTGGACAAACTGATCCTGACTAGGACTAGGTGTGCCAGAGGCTGATATAGTAATGAGATACTTTGTAGTATTATGTGTGTTAAATGAAGTGCAGGTTAATGTTTATTCTGAGTGATGCACTGCTATATGCACGAGTCGACGAGTTTCCGCTCCAGGGCGAGTGGAAGCTCGCCTTCATTGGCTCCTTTATAGGCAGATTATATTCTTCAGTTTTCTCTATGATCTGCCGCACTGTGTGGATGTGTTCTATGGTGCCATAACCGCTCCGAAATCCAGCCTGCTCCAGAGGTTGAAATTCGTCGGGTCGTCGCGCAAGACGGTTTGTGATCACTCCTGAAAACAGCTTGTAGACGTGGCTTAGAAGAGACTGGGTCGATAGTTCTTCAACAGGGTTTTGTCTCCCTTTTTGAAGAACAGGACGACCACACTTCCACTCCACGCCTTCGGAGTTCTCCCTTCGAACAGGGTAGCGTTAAAAAGCTTTTGGAGCTCTCTCAATATCGATTTACCTCCAGCCTTTAATAGTTCTGTTGTAAAGCCATCCTCTCCTGGAGCTTTTCCGTTTTTGAGCTGTCTAAGACCGATCTCAATTTCGCCAGTACTGATTTCTGGCAGGTTTTCGGTGAAGT
>SJJU01007785.1:0-12980 GCA_012932125.1 Conopomorpha cramerella
GGGTACTTCGGAGATACAACGTATGGTCATAGGATTACAAGTTATCAAGGAGTATGGATTCTAAATTACATACTAGAAGTCCTACCTTAAAAAATGTATTAACAATCTCAGTTTAGGGGCCCAAGTTTACATCTAATTGTCCAAAACTATTTGTGTTAAACTCAACACAAATATTAGATTGTAGTCCATCTGGATTCCTAAGTTCAATCCCCTAGGGCAGTGTTTCTCAAAGTGGAGTTCGCAAACCCCTAGAGTTTCTCCTTTAGATGGTAGCCCATTGTACTAAAGGCTGACATGTTATTTTGAACTCTATTACTTTGTAATTAAATTTGAAACCTATGAAGTATTGAAAACTTGGCACCCTGTAACATATCTTTTGATACACAGTATTTTTGCAACCTTTTGTACTTTTTTGAATGTTACGTTTTTTATTTTATTGTCCTACTTTTGTTTGTTAAATAAAAAAAATCACGAAATTTAATGAGGTACTTACACACAGTAAACTCTCTATATTTCGTGTAACATTACTCTTATGTCATCTAGATTTAAGTCCTTATATAGGGTGGTCAAGAAATGGAAATCAAAAGACCCCTTGTCACAGTTTATTCCTTTGTAAGATTTTTCACAAATGGTGAATGTATGTATATATATTTAAACTCGCAAAAAAAATCTTATCGAGACATTTTCGTAAGTAACAGGCTACCTTTTATGTATGTAGGTAAGGTGAGATTATTCAATTATAAGCTCAAATGTATACTTTGATAAATGAATTTATTATATTGTATTCTATAAACATTGAAATAAAACTTTTCTAAACATACGTAATTTATTTTTTTAAATGAATGTTCAATCATATTAAATTAGTATTAAAAAAGAAATTGTGAAAAGTATACATATTATAACAGAATGTTCGAATAAATGCAGATTATTATTATTACGTTGGTTTTCTTCATGTCTTTACTGTCCTGGGCCCGAGAGTGATTTATCCATAAATTTCCTCTTGGCAAAGCACAGCCACCATTTGCTGGGTTTACCATCTTCAGTTGCAAATACCTGGCAAAGAAGAAAACAGTAGGAGTCATCAGTTAAGTACAATTAATAATACTAGATCTAAGATCTAGTATTATTAATGAGAGGACTGAAAGAATTGTGATCAAGAGCAGACCTGAAAACTGGATCACTTCATACAATACAAATAAATACACTTCACACCTTTATTAGTCCCAAAGCGGGGTAGGCAGAGGCACTTGCTAAAGCAAATGCCCACGGTTCACCAAGCGTATATTTAACCCAACATTACAGGGGGGTGAGCCCCCATCACCATTGATTGTTTAAATTACTGGGATACAGCTATTTTCAAAATGACTTGTGCCAAGGTAACAATGCACATCTCTTTACCTTTTCACAAACCCTGGTACCAGTTTCATGTCTCAACTGTTGCAGGTACTGCTTCATAACATCTGAAATATGTAGATCATTATTAAAATATGTGCTCTTGTTCATCACCATCCAAATGACACCTCCTATTTGTTTTTAATTATTTTCCAAACCCCAGACTACCTAGAGCCCAGTAAATACATATCAATTTATAAGTGCCTAACTTTGTCCTATAAACCTATTGGCTTATTACGCCCTGAAGTAACTTGAATATGTCTAAAGTTGAGGTAGTAATTTATTGGGTCTCCTCTATGCTATATGCTAAAACTTTTGAGTTTGAGGACTTTGGTCCTGACTGATTCACTCATCACTGACTCAACAATGCCAAGCTCTTGGTCCAAGTAAGCTGAAATTTTACACATGGGTTATTTTTATGACATTTACATGAGATAAGAAAGGATTCGTCCCCCAAGCGGGTAGAGGTTTATATGAGGAAAACCATTCATTTTGTAGTTATGATTCTTAAACTTGGTGGTAGTTATTTAGAATAGAAATTATTACTGAAAATGTGCAAATGAAATCAGAAGGAGTCCACTAGTTATTAATAATAAATATCTAACCTTGTTTTGCTATTGTAATAAGTTTAGTATCATAAAATTAGTAGTAAATTGTCTAGTTTATTAGCAAGTACCTACAATGCATAATAAATAGGTTTTGTGTTTGCTAACTGCTTTATTGAGTGGTGATTTCTTGACAATGGCAGCTAAATAAATATCAGTAAGTACCTATTTTATGTTCCGATGACATCCTTGTCATAGAATGAGAAAATAGTAAGTGAAATATAAAACTTATTAACTGTAAAGGAAAAATTACCACTGACTATACATTCAATTGATTTTTATCTATCACTCACAGGGATCACCCTGTATGTATAACTTGTCAACTTACCACCTTCTTGAGGGCTGGAGGGTTTGGCATAAACAGAGTTCAGTGGGAATCCATAGTCCCCTGGTATATCGAATTTAGATATAGCAAGCATATACATCTCCTGTTGTCCCTGGCTCTTGCTAGAACATTTCTGTAGCCTCTTGAGGCACTCTGAGATATACAAAGTCAAGTATATGAGTACTCTATCAGCATCAGACTGAAATAAATTGTGACGATATTCATTGAACTGTTAAATAGATTTATTTCGTTGGTTATGGTTATGTCTAATTCCATTATACTATAACAATTTCAGGGACTTATCTTGTGACAACTTGATATCAACAATAAAATTTATAATGTTTAAAGTATGTGGGAGTTTTACAAAAGTTATTAAATTATGGGGATTATGTATATATACTTTATGATTGAATGTTAAAAGTACAATCATATTACCTTGATTTCATAAAACCTAAAGAACACATTTGCTTTGAAGTAGTTCAGTGCTTCATCAATAATATCCAGCTCCAGGTTAGGGTTTGTCTGTGCTGGCCCACGGAATGTTGTCCTCAGTGGGAGGACGGCGAGGTTCCCTATGGACTGGTTGTAGTCCAGCAAAGTTGAATGATATGCCTACAAAGAAACATAATTACACGTCGTTATTTATCGTATGTAAATTACGGTGTACAAGTACAACGCGGAAACAAAAATTATGATATTAGACTTACAGGCATTGTTGTTACGACGGATTCACTTGGATATTAGAACTGAATAGGTAAGACCCCTGGGCAGTAGATACGATATCAATGCAATTTATAATAAACGTATCTTCCGTGTCTATGCGTGGTTAACGTATTTCAATAAATCTTATACTATTTATTTAGCGAATTATATTATAAATACACTTATTAGTTATAATAATTATCGGATTTTATCGAGATTAAATTCCGATGATTCACAAACTCCACCCGTCCGAATCCATAACATAAAAATACTGACATATGAAATGACAACGCTGACAATAGCAATCTGGCATTTGCCAAGACGTCCGTCAATCTTTTCTGTTTACACTTTTGTGAGCTAAACACACGTGCTATTATTTTCCTCAAGTTTCTCATGATATTTGACTGTAACGCAAATAAATATGTCTGTGACTACAAACGACAAGGTCCTTTCTATTCTTGCTACTATTAAAAAAGATAATGAAATATCGGAAAGTAAAACAGACGAAGAGGTTAAGCCTGTAAGTGCAAAGGACCCAAAAGACAATTCCAAAACATTTGTAAAAGGCAAACCAAGATCAGGAAAGTTTTGGAAGTCGGAGAGAGAAAGGTAAAGATAAGAGATAAGTAGCAATGGTGAGGGTGTAAAACTTTTGGTACTTAGCAAATTCTCATCAATTTCAGATTTTCTTCAGTAAACAAAACTAAAGGACTGAAACAGGACTTTCAAAAGAAGACTGCCCTGCGTATCGAACTCAAAAGAACTAAGGAACTAGCTAAGCAAGCTATGGAGGAACTCAAACAGAAACAATTGGAACGCAAAGAAAGAAGACGGGAGAACATGAAGAGGGCTGAGGAAAATAAAAGGAAGGCTGAAGTTGTTCAAGTGATTACTAACACAGCCAAGCTGAAGCGCATGAGAAAGAAGCAGTTGAGGTTTATCCAAAAAAGTGATACTAATAAACCTGTTGGGTCTAGTTAAATAAATAGATTGTAGCAAACATAGAATATTTTATTTTACCAGTGACACAAAATAACTCTTATGGTACTTATTACTTTAAAAGTTCCATCAATATTCTACCAGTGTGATTAAAACTATCAATGAATGTGTAAGCTCCTACCCAGATATGTGTTTAAAAAAGAATTTATTAAGACAAAGTGTCAAAATAGTGATTATATGGTGAATTACTTTGGGTGGATTGTATGGATCAGAATGCAAAATGCATCCTGCACTTCAAAACTTTCACTACCAAGGCCAGGTAGCCAGCAGCTTTGTTAGCAAAGTTGCTAAGCTAACAAAAAACTTTTATGTCCCATGATAACCAAGCATTAAATGCAAAAAGATAATTGCATCAAATAGATAATCCTCAAAACAATACTATGTACTCCATTCCTCAGGGTAATAGACCCTTTCCCTTCCCTTGATAAAATAAAACATATTTATCAATTCCATCTAATATTTTTATTAGGTATTGCTAGCAACATATTCCACAATTACAATATAAAAATATTAAATGCATTTTCCAGTTTTTCTGAACAGACATGCAAGTGTGGATTTATTTACATTGTTTTTAACTTCAGACCTTACATACAATACTTCATAAATTTACTGGATTGTGATTGATCATACTTATACCACTACATACATAGAGACTCTTATTTACATTTATTTATATATAAAATCCACTGAAATCTAAAAAAAAAAAACCAACTTTCTGAAATTATACAATAAAATAGCAAACATATATTTGTTTTCATATATCTTAACTGTTTTATATAAAATCATTTTGTAATGTTGATAACATACCCTTCATTAATCAGAGCCTATTTTTTTCTTTTATATTGCATAATTTTAATGTGCTGTGCAGTGCATGTTGTGTGGCAAGTGAATATTAACTCTCTTCTTTATCCCTTTTTGGGCTTGTTCATTTTCTGACATAGTTTAATAACAGTGTTGGTATTATTCAGAGTCTGTTATAGTCTGTTTATTAATTCAACGAATTATTTAACAAATTTCCTATCACTTTCTGCGAAATAATGTTGCCGGATATTCAACGAATCGAATGAAATAAATGAATTAAAACGTGTCAAATTAATGTGTAATCACCTACCCAGATGACGTATTTTTCGAAAATTATAATATTATCCGTAAGAAGTGTCGAATTAGTGAACAGACTAGTGAGCTGTCAGTATCGTAATCATACCTGTAGAGTCGCATTTGCAATCCATTGCTACTTTAACAAATAGGTACCAATCATATTAAAATGAAACAATACCACTAATGGAATACAAATCAAACTTAAAATTATACACACGCAACAAAGTTTTAACAAATAAGCATTGCCCAGGAACGTACGAATGACAAGTTTTTTACTGTAGAAGTGAACTGGGTAATGCAATGTCTTCACTCCACTAGGAATTATAGTTATGAGTTGAAGTTAACGTATGCAGAATGAACGTTATGGGCACACTAGCGTTGTTTACACACATAGATCCACTTCGAGAATGTAAAAACGATACTAACCAATACGTAAGCTAGGGTTAGGGTTTATAATATATGGAAAACGTTCAACGCCCTCTATCTGTTTTTCTGTGCAGCTATACATTTTCCATTATATGTTCAACGTTAACGGATACGTAGAACCGATTTTCGTGCCCGAGTACTAAAGTATTCCACTCTCAGAGCAATAAATGTACTATAGGTACTTGCTGACAGTCTTATAAAAAAAATACTCACTCTTTTATACTGCCATACATACATGTTCACGGGCCACACATGCATAAGACAATATTTTTGACACAAATCCATGAGTTCTGGGTATCCTGTTTTTCACAGACAACTGACCAGATCATTTTTCTTTTGGATATTTTCCCAGTGGAAACAATGCACATTATGTTTTCCAAGTAATGGACAATGTTATTCCAAACCTTATTGATCGATCTACGTGTGTAAAACCAGCTATTATTAATTTATGTAATAACGTGGTTATATTATTGGGCAAGCTATATCTACTATTGCATAGATTAACCATAAGTTTTTATGTGATTTTTGGGCTTTACTAAGGGGTATGTCCCACTTGTTCTACAGAACAAGTTTCTCTCTTCCACTTTTCTTCAAGAAAGAACATTTTAATTTCTAATGTTGTTCAATTATGTCATGATCTATAGAAAAAATGGGACTTGCCCTCTATAAGTACCCAAAACATTTACTTCTTCTCCAAAATATCAATATATAACTATGTGAATTAAACTCACTAAAACTGTTAATAAATGAGAAAATATTTAAAAAAAAATCACACAATACTATGAGTAAATCTATCTTAAAAATATAGTCCTTAATTTAATTTCTTCAATTTAAATAATTAACAACATATTGTTGTATTTATGAATAACAACGTACAACTTATACACTATAATATGTTAAAACTGTGTTACCTATAATACTTCTCAATTTAGCGCATACATAAAATAGATTGTCTAAAAAATCCTGATAAGTTATTCAGTAATTGTGAAATAATATGCGTTTCCAGAAATATAAAATGCCTCAAATTACCGTTCTCTAATATACCTATTCTTTTTTATTTAGTTTGCTATTTGGTCAAAATATGACGCTACGGTGTTCTATGTCAGTCGTCAATCAAACACTCCTTGAAACCGAAACTTTTTGCAATGACTTCAATCAATATTAAAGAAGTGTCAGTTGTAAAAACATACATCGATGTAATGTATGGTGTCTGATTGACAATCGATATAGAAACTAGTAGTGACCTCTATGTCGAAAAGGAAATTGAGTTTGAAAATGTCTACATTTTTAATTATATGTATTTAGAAATAGTGGATATAATTCTGCGGCTGAGTAAATCGAACAAAGAGACAGACTATAAATATAGAGGTAAAATGAATTTTATATTTCTGGTTAGACTTTACAATACAGTTCACATACGCCGAACGGAACTGATAGACTTGAATATTCACCTGTAATAAGAACATGCGCCGTTTTTACTTTTGTCAATTGTGAACATGTTGTTTTTTTCTGTCATGTAACATTCGCAAGAATGCTCAATACAAGTGATTAATCAAGATCAATTTTATCAGCACCTTAACCATTTACCCGCCAAATGACAGACTTTGTTCTCGTGATTTTGAATTCTATTCTCAATACCATAGACATCAAAATTACTGTTCTGATGTGTCCGATATACAACGTTAAATCAAAATTAAAAATGTTAACGAAACTCGACAGTCACTCAGTCCTAAACAACTTTCGCCCAGGAACCCTATGACAAAAAAGAAAAAAATAATAATTTAAAAATAAAATTAGCTCTTCATATCAGGTCGCAATCAGCTGATCGGTCAGTTTGTATGAAGAGGATATTTTTTTTTCTTTTTTGACACAAGTTTCCTTGAGGAAAGCTGTTTGTATCATGGGTCGAGTGATTTTCTCGAGTTTCGCTAACGTTTTTGATTTGACCTTGTATAAGATAATTGAGGGATAAAAGGTTAATGGCGCACTTTCAATTCACGACTTTTTAGACAAGCCGTAACACAATTTACTTTCATTCACAACTCACAAACATCAGTCTAAGGCAGTGACAATGAAGTTTGTTCTTCAAACAATATCATAGAACACAACATCTGGATGCGAGCAACACTGGGATTTGTCATCTATTAAAATAGAAATAATGGGAAATTGTCCCACTATACCCATAACCCATTAGACTTCACTTCTTTTTAATAACTCAATAATGACAAAAAAAATTAAAAGTACTCCCATAATGGTTATTGTGAAAAAGTAAAATTATATCTATCAATGGTTATTCTCAGCGGGAATAGTGAGACCAGTCCGAAAAAAATAACGATTTTTATTTAATTTAAAAATTATTGCACTTTTAGTTATGAAAATATTTGTATAAAAAGTATGAGGAGCAATGAAATCGGCTATTTATTACTGAGCCGATTTCATTGCTTTCAAGTATATTCCTCCCTTCTGGCTGACAGTCGAATTCCAAATACGCATTTCAAAGTTATGGAATCACTGAACAACTTCGAAAAAATAACTAAAATTCTACCAATAGAATCGAAGTAGTGCTCGCAATCCTCACAGAAATATCACCAATGTAAAAAAAAAAATGCGACAACCGCTACATCTATGAGATTCATAAAACACAATCTCAACTAGTATTTATTACAGAATTATGATGTTACATCGAGAGAAGCGACCTTGTTCTGGGACATAGGGATAACATGTTCGCACTTACAGATCGATTACTAAGGGCTGGCATCTTGACACATTGACATGGTGCGCTTGTGTAGTATCTGTCACGAAATGAGCGTCATTTGATAAATATTCATATATCCAAACAAACTTTCGCGTGAACGATATGTAGTTTTATCTTCAGAAAGATATGCCGCAGATAAAACCACACCTAGAATTTTACACATTGAAATATTTCTTGTTAAAACTCATATTTACTGTCTGTCAATAAATGAGCGTCATGACGTATCACTAAGTGTTGGGTTTCATATTCCGATGACAGCCGTGTGACATACAAGGCGTGTGACTAAACTACTCGTTTAGTGACACGCGTAAAAAACATCAATGAACACTGTACATTACAAAATGTAAAACTAACAATGGTAAGATTGCAAATGGCGACCTTATCGCTCAGAGCGATTTCTTTCAGGTAACCTAACCTATGCTGTACAAGGCAATTTGCATTAGTGTGAGTACTGTGAACGTGCCAGCTCTTGTTAATCTATCTGTACAAATCGGCCAAGAATCTAGTCTGCCAGCTTTAAGTTTCAAAATTCATATGAATGTGATTAGACATTAAGGTTCATTTTTACTTGTCACGATATCTTAACGGTATTTTATTGATAGTGTCATCATAACTGATAGAGCACTAACTTTGCCAACAGTAGGTAAAAAGTAAAAACAATAACCATAATAAAGTATTGAATTGAATGTTAGTTTCAGTAAACGTTAAGTAATTTGAAAAAGTATACACTTGAGAAAAGAAATATATTCGAATTTGGGAACAGATTTCAATAAGAACAGTAATAAAACGACCGTCCGTTACATGTCGACAACGTGTAACCAAAATAATCATCAATTAGTATACACTCGAGAGCATACATTCCGGGTCACATATAAAAACTATTAAATTTAGGTAAAACTTTGAAAGTAATTTTTAATATAAAAATATGCTTTTTTAAAAAAAGAAAAATAATACACGTATCACCACTCCAGCCCAACTTTTCTCGTCTTGGGGGTCTTAAGAAGTGACCGAGGGCACTCTCCACAGGACGGGCAGCAGCGTTGTCTGTTAGTTAAACTAACAACGATTGTCAACGCGCCTGCCAAGCAAGAAATTGATCATGGAAATCATTTGGGGTGGCCCTCGTCCAACAGTGTGCAATTGTGTGTACAAAATTATGTTTGACCCGGAATATTTGCTCTCGAGAGTATTCATTGTTTAAGCTTATAAAGATCCTGACATTTCAGTCCAATTTAAAATTCACTTGCTTGTGTGCAAACTATTTTTTTTGTCGACAACAACATTATTCAACAAATACGGTTCTTTTTCCCATGTCCATCCATTTAATGAAATATAGCAATTAATTTGCTCGTTTCTTGTTCGTTTAATGACGTCATGGAACGAATGGGACAAAATCCAACGTCCGTTTACGTCATTGCACACGAGAGACTTGTACACATGCGACATTTATTATGAGATCATACTCTCTATATATGTTTATAACTTGATAATTAAGCGTTGTTGCGATTACATTTCCCGAATTATTCGATGAACCTCAAATGTTGACGTACAAATAGGCACAGCTGGGAATGAATAGGCGTATAGGTACCTACATTATTAGATGAAAATATTTTAAGACTTAGGACTATGTATTGAGAGGTAAAGTTTTCTTCGTATCTGAACGTGGACCCCACAGTTAAAGTTCCTCAGCATGATGATTCGATACAGCTCTTAAAATATTAGCATCATATTATATAGCACCTTATACTGTGTGTAAAAGTACCCCGAGCAATGGTCCTAGAAACGTTGTCGGGCTCGTCAATATGAACTACTTTGACTATGGCGACAATGCGGGAAACGAAAAAAAATTTATCTTCATACAAAATGTCATCTCCCGAAGCAAAAAATTGACATTTTTGACTTGACTCGGGGTCCTTTTACACGTAGTATTATTATATCCCCACCTGTAGGTACGCAACTTGAAAAATTATAACAAATAAAAAAAATACGTAACAACTAACCTAATAATAGAGCTTATATTCGTCTAACTAATTTAAGAGTAATCAATTCACTGTTATCATAACATTCGGTCATATTTTAGAATACAATTTCGGCACTATTTTAAAGTACCATTCAGTACATTAAACAAATAAAAAAAATTTAAGTTGCTTGTTCTCAATACTGGCAGTGTCAATCGAATAATGGGGTATTTTGTATGACGTTTATTTGACACAATGATTGACATATCAAATAAACAGTCATTGAAAATTACCCATAGATGAAAAACAAAACAACAACAATAATAAAACCATAGACACTATTTCCCGACCATAGACATTTTATGTGAAATAACTTTTTTTAAGACTTAGTTTGGCTATTAATTAAAAAAATATCTCAGTACATAGTTGTTCGATAAAATACTACATTCTTGTCACCACCACTGTGTTATTTAAAATCCAAATTAAGATGTTTTTTTACACTGGTATCTCTTTAAAAATAGAATATAACTTTTCTTTTTAAGAAAGGGAAAAGGTACTTCATGTACCTAAATACCGTCTAGTGGCAGTAGTTCTGTTAATTTGTCCGGTTGCTGAACTAAAATGCACCTTATTATACACATAAGCCACTTTTTTTTTACTTTTTCTTCCACCACCATTTAAATAAAATGCGTAACATCACACTAATTTCATGGGAATATGTGCTTAATGACTTGCTGAGTCTCAGTATCATTTAAGAATCATTATTCTGCCCTTTTCCTATTGCCGGCAGTTTTTTTTCGACAGGCAAATCAGCCAATAAAAAACCTAAGCGAGGTCAAACCAAATTCAAAATTACCATTGTTCAGTGAAAGTTAAGACACATTTTACTTTGCAACCAAACTTAATAACCGACCTACTGTCAAAAGACGGTAGTAACAACTTCTCTCTAGTAATACTTCTTCCTGTGAGTTATTTATCATCATATTTTATCATTTCATAAGATCATTAAGGCTGAAATTCAGACGGGGCTAAACATTTTCCTTTAGCTTATGCTTCATTCGACACACGCATACACTCTGCCTAATAGGTACCACAAAACGTGACTAATCTTTTTTCCTCGTCTAAACTATAGTGCTATTTCATTCCGACGTTAACTAGGTGAAAGAAACAATGCTAGGGTTAGACCAGAGTAAGATAAAACCAAGTTTTGTAGTAACGCCAATACAGTGCAAATGCGCAGTAGCCCTAACATGCATGAACTTTGACGTTTATCACTGTCAGTTCCATGCTACGCTCACATCACGATATGAGTCAATAAAATGCGCGTGCGCAGATCTCGACAATAGTAAGTTGTAATGCCTTTGTCTGATTTCACCTCTCAGTATTCAGCCTCCGTAAAAGACGTAGAAAAATGAACATATAGGATTAACTCTTCGGAACGTATTTTAAAACGTATCTAGCACTTTACTCTCTCTCTCTCGCTCTAACTGTTGTTTTCGTGTGAAAGAGACGAAAGACACGTAGAAAACGTTTTAAAATACGAGCGCTATAAACAATATTTACGTAAAAATCCATACAGACAACTAGTGAGTGTAGTTGTGAGGTATATTCGCCGCTTCAGACGTCGAAATCGGCACTCGATTTACCGGCCGGAGTGTGGAACGGCTCGCTCCACATTCTTCTCAGGTCTCCCTGTGGGGATATAACAAAAAGTAACGTCAATATTTTCTGTAAAATAATAAACATACATCTCTTAGTCTTAAAGGAGATCTATTCTCCTTACGGGATTTTTTTGTCCGGAAATCCGTCATAGTGTCATTTGGCTGGCAGGAACAACGGCGGGGTTATGTGAGACTCGCACCCAATAGAACCCCACTACATCCAAGGTCCCAGTAAAAACCACCTAGTATACGGACGGTTTCTGACTGCTGTCAAGATGCAGTTTTTGGCAGTTATTAGCGTAACTTGAAACTTAGGTACTCTTCTAAGTGTAAAGAATACGGAATACCGAAATTGAAGACAATGTAGCTTCGAAAAAGTTTTTATCAAAGTATCCCCATGATTGAAAGTAACCCCAGACAATGGTATATTATGGGTCAACTATCAAATCGGCACCTTGCGACACGGCAAGAACTTGACTATCAAAATTTAGGTATTAACCCAATAAAACCCATATGAATACTTGTTAATTGATTTCGACTTTTATTACCAAGTAATAGAGTAAAATAACGTGTCCCTATCCAAGTACAATGGGTGCTAATGGCACAAAATTAATAACACAAGCCTAAGAATCTGTAGGCTAGAAAAAATCTAATAGTTGAACTGATCAGTTGCTTAAGACCAACTTTTCTTAACCAAACTTTCTCTCATACGGTTCGACGTAAAAGTTTCAGGGGACCTGACAGACGTCAATACAAGCCAAAGAAATGAATGAGCCCTTGTCGAGTTGGTAGATAAAGTACCTTAACATACGCCATGGCGACGAGCGGTAGCAACGTGAAGGGCACCAGGTACAGTAGAGCTGGCTGTGCCGCTTTGAATACCTGGATGTAAAAAAGAAAATATTAAACTCACCATAATCTAAGGTTATGAATGCATAAACTCACGTCCAGTATTCCTAGTGGGATATACAGAATGAACCTGTGGCTCTGGGGCTTCATAATATCTATTTTATATGTTCGTGGAAAGTAATAAGCTTTATTCAATTTTTAAGGAAACGC
>SJJU01007788.1:0-36319 GCA_012932125.1 Conopomorpha cramerella
TGTTTACAACTGCGATTTCAAACACCTACTTAAGTAGTAGGTAGTTGATCTATCAGCTGACCTTTCGATATATTTTTTTTTCTGGTGATCCTGTTTCGCGGCACTAAATACAATACTATATCATGTTGGAAACAACTTCCTGTATTCACGAGATCTAGACTTCGGAATTTTAATGTAAACGATCTGTTTATTCTTAATACCTATCAAATTCATTGTTTTTTTTTCTGTTCTGCACTGACAGGTGGTTTGACATCTATTCGGAGATTGAGAGATAAGATTAGTTAAATTGTGGTGAAAAAAAAGGTGTTTAGCAAGGGATAAGCTTAATTATACCGAAACGATCGTGGCCAGAGCATTTAGAATTAGGAAGCAGGAGCATTAGGAATTTCACACTAAGCGGGAAAACAAGTCTTGTTTAACCTACCTGCACACCCTCTGATTCTCAGAGTAGTAAGGCAGAGTCGATATTAGTCTCAAAACTGACAAAATTCATTTGAATCTCAGTCTTGACAAAAAAATCGTATTCACAGATAAAAATCAGTCTCATGTGTGTGGCTCATGTCTCGGTTTTGACTTGAGCCTTCGAATTTGGTTCTTAGGGCGATCTCAACGTAGGTTTGATACCATTTTAATATGTGGAAAGAATTCTTTAAATATCGCCTTGGTGTGTGGTGTGCCAAATAATAATAACAGTTTATTTGTTAATTTGCTTGAGTGTGGGTTCATAGCTGAAGAATATAGGACTGAACAACTGACAGTAATGGACAAAATATTCACAGTCGTAGCATGCATTTCTGGATTATTGACATCAATATATTACTTAGCTCACTAAGATCAAGCTCAGCCGAGAAAACTTACGAAATTGACTCTTAATACAAGACGCACAAGATATATTACTCAGTGAGATCCGAGTTCAGAAAATACTAAACACAGAAGCAACGAATCTGATAACAAACCTAACAAGCCTAAGTTCCCAGTAGTGTTCTTCGCCATGATCAGATCAGATTCACAGTAAACTCGTAGAATTTTCGTTCAACACTTAGAAATGCACCAACCACATCGTTTCTAGCAATAAACTTACTCTCTGGAACGAGTCACTCTTACGTTCCGTAAACGAAACCATTTGTTTTCGCACGCGGAAAATATGAAAAGCAGACACTAATTTATTTACACCCATCTCACTCATGTGTATGACACGTGAGTGGGATAGACGAGTAGTTGACATGCGACATATGAACGTAAACGTACGTTTTATGTTGAACCTTTGTACAATAGATTTTGTATGAAATCTGGAGTTTTAGTAATGGAGATTGTAACGAAGTCGGTGAATTACGTATAGATAAGTGAAAAGCATTCTTATTTCCTCTCTGCTGGACACGGTTTTATAATAGCTGAATAAGTAATATATTTTCACTGTCTGTATATAAATTTCGTTCGCGCGATATTAATCAAATGTGCTGTTAGAATAGTAATAATTATGATTAATTGTTTTTTTGCAACAATAATAATATTAATGGCACAAATATTGAAAATATGTAATATACAAATTACTCCCTAAATGTAAAAAGGGTGAAACTTGAGAACGGCTGGACCAATTTCTCAAAGATGTTTTTTGTTTTGCTTTGTAATATCAGTGTTTTAACACGGAAGAAAAATATATGTAGTCTCTAACGGTCCCCTTGTTATTAAATTTTAATGAAAATACAACATCGAAAAATTTTATCGATGATACTATGACTCAACGCTACATAATATATTTTTGAAAAACATGCATCCTAAGCTATCTAGTAATCAACATAAATAATAAAATAGGTAATTAATTGTAACAAGTCCCTAGTCTGAGCTAGAATTTATGACAACACAAAACCTAAAATAAATCACCCAAAGATTAACCAACCCTTGAGTAAAATTAATAGGAATTATTGAAATCCAATCACACGCTAATAAACGGCTAGCGGCAGTTGCAATTAAGTGGGGCGATGTCATAAATCATAGGTAACTAATCATCTGCTATGTGGCCATTTTGAAAATCTTGCGCCTTGCTCTCAAACATAGTGAAATTCAATCAACATTTTCGTAAAAAGTTACTAAAACATCTTCGGCCCGTATTCTGAAACTACCTTAAAGCAAAGATGTCTGTAAAGGTTTTCTCACTCTAATCGTGTCTGTGTAAAAGAGATAGATTGCGAACAAGTGACAGTGAGTACAGATTATTGTTTCAAAGTACGGGCCTTAAAGTACAAAGATCCACCGAATGTTGACGGAATTAAGACTTATGACACACACACATCAAAAGTGTCTAGGGATCAAAAACATTTTTGGCTCTAAAAAAAAATATTTAAATCAAATCTAATCTTCTGGATTGGTCTCCTACCTAATTCCCCATGCCAGTATCAATGACTTATCACCACATTTTGAATAAATTATGAATGAATTCAGTTTTTGTAAAATATGTTCTTGTTTGCAATCTTCTAAAATGTACTTGATCCCTAGACACTATTTGGGATCCATAGAGTATTGTGAAGAGGGTTTTTAATAAATATATTTTAGATTTTATTACCGGTGAATAAGGTTAAAAATCTACGTGTCACGGAAATGGACGTAACTATCGGGAGATGGGACGTGTATAGTCACCAAAGACTAAAAAAAAGTGTAAATGACCTTAAGATACTAATCGTATAATCAGACACGTTTTGCTAATCTGTGCTCAATGTTAGGATACTTTTACGAGCACGTTCTAGTCAGTCGGGCGAGTGACTTATTAAGAATCATGCAAGTGATTAAATTATACTACGTGTAAAGAACCCCAAGCAAAGGCCTTAGAAACGTTGTTAGGCTCGTTAATATAAACAACTTTTACTATGCCGACAATGCCGGTAAGCGACAATTTTTTTTTCTTCTTCATAGAAAAAAGACAATTTTCCCGCATTGTCGTAATAGGAAAAGTTGTTCATTTTTTCCAGCCCAACATTGTTTCTAAGACCATTTCACGGGGTCCTTTTAAACGCATTAAATAACACCCCAAAGGCCCAATACGAGCTAAATGACTAATTACTTAAAGCGTACCCTGGATTCTCCCGCGTAAGCAAAATTAGCCAATCAGTTTACATATAATACGACAGACAGAAGATATTTTTTTAATGAAACGCGCACAGAGACGTCGAGTAAAATAACAAAGGTAAGCTCGAGCTTGTCTTTGATTATATTCGCGCCTTTATACCCGGTGAACAATATTGAGACACAAGATGTTTATGAATGTTCATCATAGTGTTATTACATAAAGCCATGCCCATACATAGTTTACGGTTACTCCCATACACCCTATTTCGTCCACCTGTCACATGCGATGACAGTACGTTTTGTAATACTGACAGGTGTTTATCCACTCTAGCCTTTAGCAAATATTGCAATGGATTGAACTTTGCTCTCGCAATTATTTTCGCGGATTTTTTGCTGGAGATCATGTTTATTGTATAGTTCGTGCATTTCATGAATGCGCGCGGGCCTTAGATGTGTGAGTCGTATATGAACACGCTAGTTGTTCAAACGAACAAAACTGCCACACACACATCTAAGGCCCGCGCGCATTCATGAAATGCACGAACTATACTAATATTATCCTTGTGGTGACGTCGAATAGAAAGCATGTGTGACCACTCCAGCCCAACGTTTCCCGTCGTTGGTGTTGTAAGAGGCGAACGCGGGAATTCTCCAGAGGACGGACAGCAGCGCTCTCTGTGAGTTAAACCACAACACCACTGCGATCGCCAACCCGCTTGCCAAGCGTGGTGATTATTGGCATTTCCCCCCAAATAATCATGGAATTAATTGAGGGAGGCCATCGTCCAGCAGTGGACTTCATGTGGCTGATGAATAATATTTGTTTGTTTCAAATTAATAGTTTCCGAAATGATTTTATGAATGAATTAGACCAATTTTAGAAATACTTACCTTAATTCGTTGGAAATATAAACCATCTCCACCTATATTTAAAACGAAATGCGTGAAGCTATGTAGGTATAACGTAACCCAACAAAGGCTTTAAAAATCTGAATATCACATCGAAATAAAAATGTGTGCAATAAACTTATTTCATTTTTGTTTCCATTAAGTTATTATCTTTTAGTTTCTGCGTTTTATGTAAATGAACTAAAAGCGTACCTGCCTAATTCACGCTAAAACTCGAACGGATTAGATTAGGTATTGGAAAGTTCGATTTACGGCAGCTCGCATAATGTCCGCAAATTGAAAAGGCGAACATTTAGTGGACCCGCCTCCTAATGGCATAATGATACATTATGAGATTGCGCCTGCGCAAATGGGCAAATGCATGCAGATTTGAACCCGTGCGCAGTTTCGACACACGACGAGATACGATGACAGAATCTATGTACAGTCAAGTAACATGACAATATTGTCCTACTACTGTCAACTGTCAATGTTCGGTGACATTACATAGGTAATACGATAATACGTAATAGAATCATTCCAAAGAGGGGCACTCTGGAATTTTCACAAATATTGTATAATGTATTTCCTTTTCCTTATAAAGGTACATTCTAAAAAAATATATTTTTTCTTGAATAAACGAACGAATAATAAAGGTCCGTTTTTAACAAACCTAAAAATACTTACATAACATTTTAGTTTATTTTAGTGATTTTTCATCATCGTAATTAATTTTGAGCTCACTTCGGCATAATTATTTTTAATAGCAGAGCTTAAATTAAACTTGTTTACTTAGCTTCACACGTTTTTGAAAGGCACTCGAGTAAAAGTAGTTTTAGTAGGCATGATAATGAAAAGGGGTTTTGTGTGTCTTATGTAAACCAAACTGGGCTATTTAACCCTTAATCAGACCAGGTTAGGTCTTTTTCTGATGGATTTTGGACTCTATTGACGTTTGTTATTCCAATTACCGACTCCGTCACATAAACCCGAGGGATGTTTAGTTTTTTTTTTGTAGTTGTTTTTTAAGTGAAATGTATAAGTATGTATATATATTTGATAGTATTATTGTAATTAATATACTTAAAGGCCGCATACATAGATCTAAAAATAGTTTTGAATACATTGAAAAACATTAAGTATTTGACATCTAATTGACAGCTAAAAATAAATCCTTTTGTTGCTATGCGATGTCGCTAGTATCGCATCTCGTTTAATAAATCGCTAGATACATAATGATAATATTATGTTTCTAAAGAGTTTCTTTAGTTTCTGTCCTGATACGATAAATTGACTATCAATATCACATAATATCTAACCAATGACGTATTTTAAGACCAAAAAATCCGCATCATAATTGGAATCATTTTTTTTATGTTGCAATTTTTTTCAATTCCAATTTAATACATAATGCAAGTGACTGTACGCGCTGAGTAAGTAATGGATACATGCAGTGTGCGCAATGTACAACGCGATGTTGTGAAATGTTCAGAAAGACAAGCCATGCGCTGCCGATGGGCTCACCTGTCCAGTTAAGACACCGTGGTAGTGAAAATGTGAAAATTCTGGCTTCTGTTTAATAAAATTGGCAATATTCATTTGCAGGGCCATAACCTAACCGGAATTTAGAATATACCTGATTATGGAATGTCAAACTTAACCCAATAGCACCCACTTTACTCGAAGACTGACAAGTTATTTTAAATTCTATTACTTGGTAATAAAAGTTAAAACCAATTAAAGAGTAAGCATTCTTCTGGGCGTTAATGGCTATGATCTCTTAAACAAATAATTTCTAAAAACTTCGAAAATAACCCCCACTAAAAACAAAAACATGAAGTGGAAAATCCTTATCGTAAAAAAACTTAAAAGATCTTTTAACTTTGGTGTAATTTTTTTTATAGAAAACCAGCTGACCCCCAATCGTTGTTTTGCCAATATACATTATTAACAGAGTTTCCATGTTATTATTTGGATGTATTATACATATATACCCTCCTTGAGAATCACTCTATCTATAACAGAAAACCGCATCGAAATCCGTTGCGTAGTTTTAAAGATCTAAGTCTACATAGGGACAGACAGCGGGAGGTAACGTTTTTGTATACAAATACTTCCTTAGGCACATCGTGACAATATTTTAAGATTTTAATGGCTATCTCGAGTCCTATGAACCTTCAATCAGGTTCTTACAAAGCTCGTTTGATAGTAATCTTAACTTTATCAAAATTATGCGACCTTCAACGTCATCGGACTGGTTTTCTGCATAACTACAAAGTATGTACTTACGGAAGACGATACAAACGCAGAAGCAAATGTCACCGAACTCAAATACCTATGCAAATCGGTTTGCAGAAGTGTTTGTCTGTGTGTACTTATTATAACGTGGTGTGAAACTATGATATAATAGTTTCCCGATAGTGACTAGCGCAATTGACTTACTATTATGTACCTACCCCGCTTTGGGATTAAAAGGCGTGAAGTGTATTTTTTTTATACATACATACATTAGTGTTTATATTTATAATAATTATGGATCTATTGATAACTATCTCTTTTTACATATTATTAAATTACCTTTAATTATTGTCATTGTAATACTGACCCGCAACTACATTTTTTCTCCCATGTTGTGGGGTTGACTGGTAGATGATACTATTAGTATTAAGTCCGCCTATTAGCGGGTAGGCAGAGGCACTTGCTAATGTATGTACTTAACTAATAAAAGAAAAGAAATACGTATCATATATCTGTGATTCACAACAAACACATTTCTGTGTTTCCAAATAGAACAGCAGCGGTTCAATACAAACACCGATGACCGTGAGGGTGGTTCCTGGGTGGGTGTCACAGCATTCCGCCACTGATGGTCATAGGCCTACCCACGTGTCGAACATAATTTCTAACCTATATGAACAACGAAACAGATTAGGTTGAATAAGCAATTTTACATATTTATTTAAGGAATCATAGGTGTCTTCGCAAACAAATACTCCTAAAAGAAAACACACAAAGCATTTACACTCCCACATCGAGTTGTTAAGAGTCTTAAAAGCTGGCCTTGCGATCATCAGGGCCCCTATTACAGTTCTAATATGGCTATGGATATGGTTTTGTATTTCTCTCGTTCGCATGCAAAATTACTGAATCGAAAGACACAATGCGTTTCTCATGACCATAATGGAGCCGTAATAAAGTAGCAGACCTTTTATCTGCCGTATGTTGCGGCTGCAGAAGCCAAACAAGTCCAAGATCATCATCACCCTGAAAATGGACCTCGATATACAACCTTAATAACGATATTTCGTTTATATTCTCCGATTTACGATAAGGATTATGCAAAATGTGACTGAATATGACAGTATTTTTATAAGTATCGGATTTCTTTCGGCGAATTATGTACTTTTTGGTGATGAGGCAATTTTTATTAACAAAATTTAGTTTTTTTATTATAGTTGTACATTATATTAAACTTGCGTTTATATTTTTTTGTATATACTGAGTAATTACCTACTATTTAATCTTAGTAAATCAACCCATACTTTTACATTAAAAAAAGCAAAAATGACAATATATTCTTTTATCATATCATTTCAAGTGGACAAGTATGGGCTGATGATGATCATGATGATATCATTTCAAAACCTATAGACTAAACTATAACAAAACAAAATTAAAAAATATTTCTCTCAATAACCACTTGACTGTACCAACCATAGTTACTAGAACAATCTCAGCACAAATAAGTTTGCATAACAAGTGCTTTCCTGTTTTCCGTATTAAGACAACGCGCTGGAATCAAAATGGCGGATCTAGAGCATGGCGCGGGCTGAAGTCGGGACATTGCACCAGAGCCCACGCAGCATGGGTACGAGGACCTCTTGCCAGATTTAGCATTTTCCTTATGAAGCACACTTCGTTTTATAAATCTAGACTTTATCTCGAATCGTAACTTATGGAAAGGTCAAAGAAATGTCCCGATCGATCGGCGGCGCCATGCTGCGCCGGCAATTATTTATTTAAGAAAAAAAAATGGCCAGCCGAAACACTCGAAATTTTCCTAAATAAATTACGTATAGAATGGTCACCGTAGGGTTTTAGTCCTCACAAAAAAAGGTTTTCTACCTACAAGGTACTGATGCCTTGATAACTTATTCCAAAGTAATGTTATTAATTTGAAATAACCCATTTGCGGGAATAAAATTAACGTTTCTTCAAAAAACGTACTTATTAGACTTCAAACTGTTTACTACTTTATGATGTGGTTGTTTTGTTCCTTGTCTTGTAGATTCCAAATTCGAATAACTAAACCTAATTATATGAAAATATTTTAAATTTCGAATGTGCTCAATTCGCGACTTTCATTGTACCTTTACCATCAATTTGCTATACTGGCCAGTAACAAGATTAAATCTTTTACAAAAAAAAACCTAGCAATTTTGTATGGACAACAGATCTGCGGAAGAATTACACATTGTGTCGGCTACAGCGCAGTCAGTTTTGCCAACGCAAGAACAAGTCCAGCGCAGAGTGCTCCAGTTTGCCAACGTTGCATAACCGCCCTTATCTGATTGTAAGGCTGTTAACACACGAGCGAGCATTCATTGTGACATCTCGAGAGATTACAATCGAAAGAGTCTTTACATTCCGTTTTGCGTACAAATAAGGTTTCGCACTTTTTTTTTTCACTATCAAAATGAATACACCAACAACATTTGGCGAAGTGATTGTATCTTCGTATGTTTTTTTTTGTCATTGATATTTTTTGCAAGATAAGCGGAATTGTATGGCTGCAATTTTAAGGCTGGGTAATTTAATTTCGGTAAAATTCAGTCTAAAAAAAAATGCTTCTACCTAATCTCTTAATGGAATAATAGGTATGACTTAGTATGTTTTGAATTTATATAAAAACTTCGTTTTTACGTAGTTCCCGTAGGAATTTCGAGGTAAAATATAGCCTATGATACTTGTGGATAATGTAGCTTTCGAATGGTGAAAAAACATTAAAAACGGTCCAGTAGTTTTAGATTAAGATGTAAAAATAACGACAGAACCTGCATTTCTTTCAATACATGGCATATAAGTAGTATTAACGGACATAGAATAAAGAGAAGAGTCTTATTTGGTACACGTCCAGTAGCCGGACTCGAACCCGCGATCTCTCCATTGCAAGTCAATTATCCGACCATCTGGACCACAGACGCTATAAAGTAAAGGTATGTGTTAATGAAACACTATAACATACTATGTGAAACAGCCTTTATCATGGCAAGTTAGCTCAAATGCAAATCACCAACCATTAAGTTAAGGGAAACGTCGCCGTCGCTCGGTACCGACATAACGCAGAAATTGTCGATATCAGATCATTACCTAATACTCCACTATTGTCCCTTACGCAACTTTTAGTCCAATAACAGCGTAAATTAAGTGTAGCTAGGACCTAAGCTGTTAAAGCTAAAATTTAATGAGCCTTTCTCCTTTGCTATACCTTTTTTATTGTCTACGTAGCAGGTTTACGTCTGTGTTTTTGATTAGTTGATTAATTAAATACACCGCTTTGGAAATAAGTAATATAATTTTCACGTGCACAGGACTTAATAAAATATACACACATCAAAATTGTCTATGGATCAAGAACATTTTTAGCTCTAAATTTATTTAAATCAAATCTAATCTTCTGCATTGGTCTCCTACCCAATTCCCCATGCCTGTATCACTGACTTATCACACATTTTGAATAAATTATGAATGGATTCAGTGTTTGTAAAATATATTCTTGATTGCAATCTTCTAAAATGTACTTGATCCCTAGACACTTTTGATGTGTGTACATAAAAAAGCTACACCTGATGTGCAGTTGTTGCAACTTTTATTCATCAACACGTCGTATAAAAACAATAATTAAAATAAAGTTGTAACAATATTTCAACGATAGTAATAAACAAGCAGGAAAAGCTCAGCGACAAGATATTAAACTTAAAAGCTTACATCGTGACAAATGCATCCTTACAACTTTAAGGCCCTTTGTACGCGCTAAGAAAAGTCACTGAATTAGTGACGTTTTTTACATATCGTGTTTTCTAGTCAAGATCCGACAAAATTCTTAACATGTAGGTACCATTACCACTACACGACTGTAAATTGAAATTGTTTTAATGTTCTTGTCTGTAACAGACACGACGTGCTTCCACGCCGAGATCCGATAAAATTATTGCCACATGAGAAACAGCACGATTTTTCTTACCGTGTATACGAGGCTTAAAACACCGGATAGACACTTAACTCCTCTTTATCACCTATTAAAGGTTACAGGACGTGAATTTATATACTTTAACACCGACATTCGGGTCGAAACATCCGGTCACATGCAATATAATATTAATTAATATGAAAATAAATCTTTAATTCTCCATACAAAGTCGTAATCGGCCGAGCGGACTTTGTACTGGGAAATAATATTATATTAACAGTCATATAAATGGCTGAAGAAGTTAGTGCCTCCATCAATTGCAAACTATTGGTAGACCTACATAGTAAATGAAGTCATGATTCTTTGGAAATAGGATGCACAATTCTTTGCTAATTTGTTTGTATTTGGCTGAAATATTTAGGTTGTGTCAATTACTTTTTTACACGATGTACAACGGCGGTATATCCCGCAACTTATCCCGTTCCCTAGTGAAATTTGGGACAAAATGACCTAACCTAAAATCCATACAAACTTTCGCCTAAAAATAAAAAATAATATTTTCTCCTACACCTAAAGACTTACTAGTCGAGATTTCAGTTTTCGTCGCAATCTGAACTCTTATAGAGGTTTATAAGATATAGAATAATTATTTTTATTATAAGTATCATAATGAAGAGACATAAATCTTTCCGCTTACCGCTTTATGAAACGGTTTCAACATATCCTACGAGTATAATTTCTGGCAAGTCTACATAGATGCGGTTGCGCATGATGCAACAAGTGTAAACTAAAATTACTTATAAGAAATGGATTACCGTCATCCCCGGCGATTATCTGACAAAAAAAAACATATATAAGCTACAATATGTCGTATATATCTCCTTTTTTAAATGACTCAGAAAAAAAGTAGGAAATTCTCAATTCTTCAGTACTTTTTTTATGTTTGTTACCTCAAAACTTTTGACTGTGTACTGATTTGGATTTGTTTTTGTTTAAAAGTTGGTGCTTCCGGTTCGTTTCAGTTCCGGCATTGTCAGCCATAGACCGAACCAAAATCTATAAAATTTTACTGATTGAAGTCCTGAGGGTTACCTGGAAGGAATCGCTCTGAACCGAAATGGTCGCTTTTTGCAACCTTTCCATTGTAATTTTTCTTTAAAGTTAAATAAGTAAATAGGTACCTAATGAACGAGTGTGCTCCATCGTAGATCACATCCCTGCTTAACATAAGACAGGATGGTGGTCAAACGTGCTTAAAAAAGTTATTATTTGGACTGTCCGTACATGAATCACTGCTGCGCTGCCTCTTTTGGACTGTCGCTGAGATGATTCCTGTACTGGCCGTACCAGTAAACTGCTATAAATGATTGTTTTGTGCTCTCTGCCTACTACCTACCTACTACTACCACCCTTTATTTCAATCAAGTGCAGTATCGAATCAAAACAGGCATAATGTGTGTAGGTACTGTTGCAATCGCTGACAATATTAATGAGTACAGTCGACGGACCGTTACTCACTTTCAACACAAGAAGATATCGAGTCAAATGGGCGAATCGCTCACAGTCAATTTACCCAACGGCTTCTACTAATCAGCTGACGTGCGACAAATTATACCGTTGCACGTCAAAATGGGCCTTATGCGTAAATTTTTACATATGAACTCCTTCACAGTTCCCTTGTACTTTAACATGTCATGCGACAAGTTTCACTGTTGCACGTCAAAATGAGCCTTATGTGTAAAATTTTACATATGAACACGTTCACAATTCCCTTGCAGTTACTTAGTTAACTACTTAAGTAGTCAATGTGATTTACATTCTAATTATTATTGGGTTATTAAGGCCGTTATTTCGCTGGGAGTGAAAATATTGATTATAAATAATATGATTGATTGAATAATTACTGACTACAAAAGATGCAATGGTTACGTTGGATTATGTGTCTTTGTAACGGATGTTTCGTAATATTATAAGCTGTAGTTTTTTATACCGCATTTCAACCCGGCAAATATTGTACTGCCAATATACATTACCAGTGGACGCCCCGCGATTTCATTCGCGTATTTTCACTTATAAAACTTCATAGAAACTATAATACTCTGTATATAGCGACGTGTCTCACAAGAACAGTGTTCTATGTCCTTCTCCCGGTTCTAAGCTACGTCCCCACCAATTTTCAGTTAAATCAGCTGAACCGTTCTTGAGTTAAATAGTGTAACTAACTCGACTTTCTTTTATATATGTCGATGGTCCCTATTAAGAGTGTCGGATCTACAAAACAGAAGATGTTCCGGAGAGAAGATAGAAGTTAGTTTTGGACATTAAAACTAAACTACTTGTGGTATGTACTTCAAATTTACACCAGCTTATAATCTTTGGTATCTTTACGTGATGTAATATATGTATAAGTTCATAGATCTTAATATCGCCAATCTAACGGGTGTAGAAAAGTATATATTCCTAAAATTGCGCTACCGACTTTTTTATTTGGGACCATGTCAAGGTCAAGCTCCAAACTATCTCTATACCAAATTTCATTAAATCGGTCTAGTAGTTTTGGCGTGAAGACAGAGTTACTTTCGCATTATTTATATTTGTATGGATTATAGTATTACCCGTAATACTACAATTATTTCCAGCGCATTCGGAATCGCCTTTCTCAAACTGAAAGTGATTTTAATAATCCGACATAATACTATGCAAAACGTTTTAAGTGCCACTTATGTTTAAGTATAATTATTATGTATTTTTGTATTTAGTATTATTTAAGCGTGCGTAGTGATATGAACATAAATATCTTGAATGCGAATGATAAACGAACGATACATTTTTTAAATTCCCCTGAAAGTACAGATCTCTGCTCTGTCCCGCTCTAATTGTGTTTGTGTAAAAGGGACAAATAAATATAGTTTATCTTTTTCTAAAATGCGAGTCTTAAAGTAAACTTTCAATTCACATATGAGATCAATTTGTGAAAATAATCTTACACACTTAAGAATATCTACCTTAATACATGTAGGTATGCAGGCAGATTTCCGTAGAGCTGTAGAGCTATTGGTACATTTTCCTTGAATATTCTACTTTAGGGTATTATTGGGTACATCCCCATCAGAGGACGCCAGTGGTGTGACATGATAATTCTACGAACAACTTGCACTTATCAATTCTTATTACATATTCACCTACTTACGAACCTCCGGGCTTTTATACTCCTACTAACTTTTACTTTTAATACCTATAAACACAATTACCTCTGTCATCTCGCTCTTATCACGTTCGCGTGAAAGGGACAAATCGACTCTATCTAGAGTTAATCAACTCGTGTGCGAAGTAAAGTCGGCTAAATGGTGTAAGATCAATCAGCTAGCCAAGGTGGACTTGTTGCCAGCCTTCGCGATATAATGTACTTACTGTGTATTTGCTGCGCCTTAAATTACTTTTTAGGTATTCGAGTGCACTTAGTGTAGGTACCTTTTTTTTTACCTAAGCAATGCCGACGCCATTTTTTTGTGGATAATGTTTTTTTAGAGCCACGAATATACCTTATTTGGAATTTACAAAAAACATCTTTATTGATAGCTTCGTTAATCAGGTGGCGCAAGTCGACCCATTGATTTATTTTCTAACTTATTATAATTTGCTATTTTAGGATTTTTCGTCTTCTTTTTCGGATTTTATGTATTTTTTAATATGGCTTGTTATTACGGAAGCAACGGCCATTTAATCCCCTACCTTCTATAGTAAACCATGAAGGAAAGACGTGGTGAAGAAATAAAGTTTTACATCAACTCTCAAAAACTCAACGAATATTTTATATGTCGGTGTTCAATACTTACAAACGTCATGTTTACTGAAACTTCAGCCAATAGATAGAATCGTACCTGAAAAAAGAAAATGCCTATTAGGAACAAACATAATTTATTCAAAAAAGTATTCACTAGCGTTTAAAATTCCCGCGATTTCACTAGAGCTTTGAACGTTTTTCTTAGAAAAAATTTAAAATCCGATAAACGAATCAGTTCCAAAATCATTTCTTTGTAATCAACTTGAACTGAATTCATTATTATGATCACATTAACTATAGTATAAATATTAATCTCGTATCTCGCATCTTGAGAACGGCTGAAACAATTTGAAAATTCGTATTTTTTTCAGAAAACCATAAAAAAATCGAAATGGAATATCCATTTCGATTTTTTTATGGTCATTGGAACCACAAATACGTCAGTTAGCCATATTTCCCTTATGTATTATTAGCTGATTTGGCAACCGTTGTTTTGCCAATATACATTATTAATTGTTTTTCCCTACTACTATATGAATATGTATTATATTTATAAACCTTCTTCTACTATCACTATTCTACTATATCTATTAAAGAAAACCGCATCAAAATCCTTTGCGTAGCTTTAAACATCTAAGCATACATAGGGACAGACAGCGGGAAGCGTCTTTGTTTTATACTATGTATTGATATTGATTTGAACTAGACAGATTATAAGTTTAGTTTTGTAGTTGAAAATAATGTTAGGCTCGTACCCCCTTAGCAAAACACTTCAAGAAAGAAATGACGAGGCAAACCAGTCACTGCGATAGGTTGAAACAAGTTAAGTCGCACGTTGTGTGACATAGCAGCCAATCACAGCGCGTATTAGTTCAATGTCTTGTCTATTTTGACCTAGGCCTGCTGGTACGCTTCTTTATAGTAGTTGCAGCGAAAATATTAACAAATAGTTTTATTACACCGCCACAAAAAAAGTATCCATTTAATTTTTTATTTGAATTACACCGACTCGCTACGCCGACAATTAGCAAGTTGCATCAGTAATGTTTAAAACAATATACCCACTTACTTACTGCTTTTTTTTTTACAGAACCTTTTTCAATTGAGTTGAGAGACAAAAAACGAGAGATTTCAATCACAGTCCAAGACTTGCGAAAGCAATTCAGACCAGTACTTCCAGGTCAAGGGATTTTAACAAGACAACGTTTTAAAAATTGAAAATTGTGCAACATTACCATGAGGATACTTGTGTAATTACCGACTTATTTAAAAATAAATTCACGCTTTTTATTCCCTTAGTGGGATAGGCAGAGGCACTTGCTAAACAAATACCCGCGGAAAATTGTTTATGTATTTTCCAGCATTGACGCCATAGTAAATCTTGTTCATTTTGACGAGACCAACAACGTTTCTAACATATATAATAATAATAGATAATTCATATCATTGTCTGTTTTTACTTCCTTTCAGTGCCTATAGAGAGAGTAGGAAACTTTTCATTAATTGTTCTAAATGAAACACAATAAAACAAAACTGAGACTCCAAAATGTAAATGGTCACAGCCCAATAACCCCATTCACCGGTCCGCATCGATTCGTTCCTCTCGATTATTAGTACGATTGAGTGTTCGCAATCGATTCGGTGGACAATCGGACTGTATCGATTCATGATTCATCCCACGGTGTTACTTCACCTGTTCACATTGTCGGCGCTAGGCCGGTATCTCGGCCACAGTGATGTACCGTATCGACAATGTCACAGTTACGTCACTAGTTTGATGATATCGATAGGTGATTTATGAGGTCGCGGAGGTTTTTGAACTTAATAAGTTAGAGTGTAACCGAAGCAAGACTTTATTAATTTAATAAATAAGGTCAATTTAATCATAGAAAGAAATACTGCTGGTGCATGAATTATGGCACTTTCGTTGATTTTAATCGGTGTTTCTATTGAAGGAGTGAATTATTTTACACTTGTTGCTTGTTCCTAGTTAGTTTTCAAAGACTGTGCAGTTTTTTCAGACTCCTGAACATTTTGTTATTTATTACTTGACGGAGGTCTATTTGTGACAATATATTAAACTAGCTGACCCGGCAAACATTATTTTGCCAATACACGTTATTAAAAATTAGCCTATATCAGGACAGGTCTCGGCATCTAAACTATCTGTCTACCAAATTTAATTTAAATCGGTTCAGTAGTTTTCGCGTGGAAACGAGACAGTTGTCAGACAAAGCTACTTTCGCAATGAGAGGTTTTCTGATAGCTTCAAATATGTCAAAAGTAGTTCCAAAACATCTCACAGATGGCGCTAATCAGGCATGATCTTAAGAAGAAATACATTTTAGAATTGTCAACAAAAAATCAAAATATGAAATGACAACCCTGTCTAGGTAGTGCCATCTATTGACATTTCTTAGAACTGTAATAAGCCAACTGTCAGAAAACCTCCCATTGCAATATTATTATGGAGGTATCGAACTTGCGACCGTGATCATAGTCGCAGGTATTCTTACCACTAGTCCATCCCAATCATCTTGGTATAAATCATCCAGGATATTTTAAGGTATTTTTGTTTTCAATTTTCTTAACTGTCTCCTCCTTTTATAAGACAGGCGTGAAGTTAGTATATGTACATAACTACTTGAATTAGTTACACATAAATATTCAAGTAAATACGTTATGCAACACATTATCTGTCACTGTCACTTGCAAATGTTATGAGTGAGATAGACACAGATTTTGTAACGTATTTTCCTTTAGATGATAAACGATGATGAACCCAAAGGTCCAATCAATTGAAGACTATGAAGATAATGAGGGTGTTAAGTAATAGGTTTGTTTTTTTCTTCTTTTTTTCTATGGGGCCATGGGACAAGTATGGCCCGATGATGATGGGACCATGTTGTATTAATATCATACCTTACTAGAGGACGCCCCGCGATTTTATTCGCGTAATTCCAGTTTATCAAACAAAGTACAAAACCTTCTATATGACGACGCCTCTCACACGATCGGAATAAAAAGCATCCTATATCCGTTTACTGGTCTTAAGATACCTACGAATTTTCAGCGTAATCGGTTCAGCTGTTGTTAATTTTTCCGTTTGGTGAGGGCGAATATAATGTGTCACTACCCTAGTTTTTTTTCTTTTCGCGTCGTGGGGGGTCATAAGAGGCGACCAAGGGAGCTCTCTGTGAGTTAAACCACAACACCACTGCGATCGCTAACCCGCCTGCCAAGCGTTGCGATTATTTCCACATTTGGGGGAGGCCTTCGTGGAAATGGACTTTATGTGGCTGATACTAACTGTAACTAACGTGAGTTTTTTATGTTATATTGATTTCCATCAATTAAATACAATATGTTTGACGAAACATTTCGCGAATCGCTATACTAATATTATAAAGCTGAAGAGTTCGTTTGTTTGAACGCGCTAATCTCAGGACCTACTGGTTCGAATTGAAAAATTCCTTTTGTGTTGAATAGACCATTTATCGAGGAAGGCAGGCTATATAACATCGCGCTGCAACTATTAGGAAGGAAGAAATAATGGAAAATGTGAAAAAAAACGGCGGAAAATAAAAGCTACTTGACGAAGGAACAAAAAAAAAGCGAGTAACACTGCGTGGTACAACTAGTAAATATATATTTTGTTTCTTTTCGATTATCCCCCGTCGCTTTTCGAGCCAATATTGAATGTTGTTAATTTCGTATAATGAATTTCACGTCCCAAACGAAAACAAAAAGCTGTGTACATAATCGTAAAAAAAATAAAAACAAACTAGAACGAATAAAATTTAAACCGCGAAGTCTGCATCATTAATATATTACACAAAGGCGGCTTATTGAATGTATGTTTGTATGTTATATGTAATATTATACATAACATTATCTCATACGTTAAAAGTAATGAATTGGATGGAAGCCTTTTGTTTGTTTTTTGCATTGAAACACCCGCGCAATACAATCAAGTGGTATTGTAATCACATCTTTATTAATGGCGGAAGGAACCGGAAATTAGACGGACATGTTTCTTTAAACACTTTTTTTTTAGACCTTAAGCCGTATACTATAAGTAGGTAGTTCGATTCAATTCAAATTAACTGGTCTAATGATAGAATCAACTAGACCATAATAATTTGGTCTCGATTTTCTATATCAACCAATAAAATGAACAGGTCGATGTCCCAAAGAGCGAAAATGATTCACTTTCGCTCTCAAAAGCTACAGTAATAAAAAATCTGCGTCCGTAATAAATTAGCAAATTGTAGGCATTTGGACGCTTTATTTGTGTTTTAAGTTATTGTATAAAAAGTTCAGTTAATTGATGAATGTGGATGCGGTATGAGAGAGGTGTCAGGATCGTATCAGGTGGAAGTCTATTATCTCTGCCTTACGTGTCTGGCTTATTGGAAAGAGGACAGTTATAAGCTATGATGTACATAAAAAAATGGTTGCTCTGGTTTTGCAGCTAGTAAAAGAAATTAATTCGAATTTTCGTTGTTCCGTAGTCAATATTTTAGTTCAGAACTGATTTTCGTCACTTCTGCACACTATTTAGGTACACACATACTACAAACACGTAGACACATACTATGTTTACATACTTTTCACACAAACATAGCGAAAGCCGCCATTGTTTTTTTTTAATATTTCGCCAAAAAATCAACAATTGACTCGTTGTTACGCAACTGAAATTATTTATTTGCTTTTACAAAAGCCATGATTTTGATATTATCAGTTTATGAAGTTATTTCACTTTTCATGTAACGCCGGTCGCCGATGGCGCCGATGATACGCTCTCGTGTAACACATTTTGAACTTTATTCACTAGTAATAGAGTTGAAAAGCAATGTAATTAAATCTTACTGCATGAAATATTATACCTTCCGATGATATTTTGGTACTACACAAAACATGACATAATAATACAAAGTAAACATTAAAATAATAAATCTACGATCGATATCTAAGTAATGGCTCTTATTGAAGGGAATTAATTGGTTTCGATCTCTTCTCTCTTTTTCGTTGTTTTAAATTCATAAACGATTTGATCAATTTTATTACAGTAATTATTATTTGTTTCAAATCTTGATTGATTGTAGAGGAGAACGTCGTTTCATTTTAGCTAATTGGCAAAAAGGCATGGCGATTCTTTATGTTTTATCTATGACACCTGGTCCATCAACAATCACGTTCGAATAAATTATAGGAATTTGGCCAACGCGAACCGAGAAACGCTCTTCACCATTTCCAATACCTGTGTAATAATAAATAGGTACACCATTTCGCAAAACGGGTTCCGTAAAAGGCGTTCTCTACTAAACTAGTTTAATCTTTGCACAACATTGTAACTCCAATTTTGGTTGTCTCTCACAATGGGTCGAGTGAGCCAACTCCTTGCATGCACGATCGCTATCAATGATAACAATGCCAACACGATGACCACCGAAAGATCATTTTTGTAATCGGTTTCCCAGAACACGATCGATTGATTTGAAATAATACAGTTACATCGTGAATTATTGTTTTATTTCTTAAACCAAATAATGTTTAGTTAGTTCTGTCTCGCTTCTTTAGTAAGTTGCCAAAGAAGGATAGAAATACAAAGTAACAGGACATAGGTGATAAGTTTTAGTAAGTTTTTCCCTTTCACACAAAAAGTTTTTTTAACATAAAAATACACTTCTCTTCTTTTATTTATTCACAACACAGGGTAGGCAGAGGCACTTGCTAAGCTAATACCCATGGTTCACCAAGCGTATTTAACCCAAAGCACAACACCACTGCGATCGCCAACCCGCCTGTCAAGCGTGGCAATTAACAATGCCACGCTTTCCTTGATAATTTCCCCACAAATTATCAAGGAAATATTTGGGGGAGGCCCTCGTCCAGCAGTGGACGATTAATATTTCTTCTTCATCTGATGATGATGATGAAGAAGAAGAAATATTAATAGACCGCATAACAATTAATCACTACAAATTACAAGGACATACAGTACGTGAGATTTCGTAAAAATCGACCATGACAGCTCGTGCAAATATGTACCTAGTTCAGTTATAGGTACGTACCTAAATCCATTGAAAACCGTAAATCATATCAATTCCAAAAACAGATTATAATATGATCGATAATGCGTTTAGCAACTCGTTATTTATTTTCCACGTATGCAAATATGTAATTTGATTATTTGGCCAATAACTTTTTCGATCTATCCTTGATCTACATATTCTGTCAATACTATAGATAAGTACACCCATAGATGTCTACTGTGGGCAGAATGCCCTTTATGATTACCTTGGATGTTCTACATTCTAAATGATTAATGGAAATAAAGACCCCATGGTTGAATTAATGGGTTTAATATGATAAGAGCTACAAACTGTGTCAAACTAAATGTCTGCCCAGTGGTTTATACCGTCCCCTGGGATTGTTGCATAATTAATAGTAGAATATTCCCAAAATGGAAAATTTTCACTGTCTCCTGTTTGTCGTGACATTTTGGTTCCTACTGCTGTCATTAATGTCATATTTTTTGACGTTGTTAGGAACATGACCTGTCAAATAAGCGTCCAATGTTTGCAGACGACGATTGAAGATTGTGTTATTTTCTTTGTCACTTTAGTTACGGGATATATATCTGGGGCTGTCATTTCATACATTTGACAACTAACAAATGTGATCGATATGTTAAGGGCCTGTCACTGACATAATCAACTTCCGGAGACGAGCGTGACTTTTTTGTCTTTGTGCTTGTGTGCCAACTTCATTGTTTGTCTACTCTATGGCCCATATTCTCAAAGAAAAATCACGCTTGGTAAAAGGTAATGCTTAAGGCGGCGTAATGATTTTCTCTCTCTTTGACACTTTACATTAGAGTCAGACAAAGCATAAAACTTATCTGAGTGGCGTTTCGTTCAAGTTTCAGAATACAGAACTATATAATATCATATATCAACAAACTCCGTACACACAAAATAGCGTCCGTGGTCCAGTGGTCGGTTACGTGACTTGTGATCGGGGTCCCGACTTCGAGACCGGCTGCAGGACGTGTAGGACTCTTTATATTCAGAGCCTGTGTAAACAACGCAACGCTCTCTTACGGTGAAGGAAACATGGGGATGAAATCCGCACACCCCAAAACGGCGATAGGCTCACCCTGTGTCACGTTGGGTTTAATACTCTTGGTGAACTGTGGGCATTTGCTTAGCAAGTGCCTACCTCGCTTTGAGATTAAAAGGCGTGAAGTGTATTTATTTTCACAATACAAAAAAGGTACTTATTACGTAAGAAACAACTCAGGGGCAATAGAAAGCTAGACGCGTCTAGACCGAAGGTAAAAGGGAGTTTTACCACTTTTACTAAGATATTATTATGATTTAAAGCCAACAGCGGTGGGATCTCTACCACGGAGGTTCAACATTTATACAGCACTTGGTTAATTCCTACGTGTCTAGAGAAATGTACTTAAGTAAAGATATCTCAAAGTAAAGACGAATCTTCAACTCAAAGATTTCTCTCCAAGAAAAAGGTATAAAAAAATGTTACTCAATGTTTCTTTTATTTTTCTTTTAAAATACAGACAAATGACTACATCGTGACCGGCACGCGTAATATAAATTAAAAAAAAAACGCGCGTAAACGTGCCTTGATAAATAGTCTATGTAACAAATCGTCTGATTGATCTGTGGAAGTTTCTTTACGTTTTCGATGACAGAAAATCGTTTCGGTTAATTGAATAGCTTTTTTGGTAGCACAATGATTATTTGCCTACCGTTTATTGTGTTTTTAACTGGTTATGTTTGACCTCCACTTGTTTTACTAATCCTACTGTGGCGTGCATAATCGTCTGCTCTGTGATGAGTACAATAGATGAAGCTTATGCAAATGACTTGTAAAGCTCTTGAACTGAGGTCACGGCTAAACCTCGTTTATCTATGCGATGATGTATACATGGGTATTATTGTTTTTTTTTTTTTGTTATTAATAAAACATTGGAATTCAATTTATGTATTATTATGAAAATTACCATGTTACGCTTGTTTATTAGCGACTGACGTATTGTAAAATTTTATCTCGAAAATTAATTTTCTATGGGTGATTATGCTTCATTAAGACTTCCTGTGGATGTGAAAAATTTGATGATATCATCCAATGAAAATTGTTGAAAATTGCATTTTATTTTGTATGAGATGAGTAACTCGTTAAATCGTGCCTGTGAAAAGACGTAATTATTTAGCAGGAAATTAAAAGTTAATGCCATATGAATAACTATTTGCAATAGTTACGTACCTTACCTATAATGAAGTGTTAATATTGGCGATAAAAGCAAAATTTCTGTATTATTTCTGCTATTATAATATTTGAAACTCATTCATAAAATACGATATTGAGAAATAATTCTCAAAAAATCTAAAGTACCTACCAACCTAACCAAAAATGCTTCTTCAAGGCGATCGATTTTGCAACGTACCTACAACTGATTCTGTTATTTTTTTCTAATAAATAAAGTCTAAATGTGGCACGCCAAGGTCTTTGAACTGTCATATCGTATTTTTGTTTAATGTGAGAATGAGATTTGTAAAGATTTTTTTTTAGTTACTCAAACTTTGACGTGAGTCTGTCCCTTTCGTTTGCAAAACGAAAAACAGAGACGAACATATTTGATGTCAGTTCACATTTAAGTCAACGTTCACTTTATAAGCTTTGCCATAAATAGACAGGTATCCTTTTATAGACACAAACGGATTGAGTGATGTGTACAAAACGTCAGAAAGAAGGAAGTAGTATTTAAATAAATGTTTTTAAATTGTAGTCAAATCTATGTAGGAGAATGTAGGAGCTACAATAATGAAATTATATGGACACAGCCTATAATTTAATCGTCAGATCATCATATAGTTCAGCTTAGAATCCAGATTAGAGTTCGAAAAAGCAATCACAAACGATTCGAAACCACGACTTCCTATGGTTGTTAAAGAATCGCTCCCATTGTCAATGTATTACTAACACTAGCTGTACCCCGCGGTGTTACTCACGTTTTTTTTCCGTTCCTGTGGGAATTTCGCGGTTAAAAAGGCCTATGTTACTTGTGGATAATGTAGCTTTCGAATGGTGAAAGAATTTTTAAGAACGGTCCAGTAGTTTTTGAGCCTATTCATTACAAACAAATAAACAAACAAAGGTTTCCTCTTTATAATATTAGTCTGTGGTCCAGTTGGTCGGATACTTGACTTGTAACCGGGAGGTCCCGGGTTCGAGTCCGGCTACTGGACGTGTACCAATGGGACTCTTTTTCAGAGCTATGTACGCAACGCAACGCTCGTACGGTGAAGGACAACATCGTGATGAAACCCGCACACCACTAGGTGTGTGAACTCTATAACGGCGATGGGCTCACCCCCTGTCACGTTGGGTTGAATACGCTTGGTGAACCGTGGGCATTTGCTTACTAAGCAAGTGCCTCTGCCTACCCCACTTTGAGATTAAAAGGCGTGAAGTGTATTTTTTTTAATTATTTTATAAACAACTTACTAAGTTACCTAAAACTTTTATTTTTTGGTGGGTCCCATTTGTTCCATAGAACAAGTTAATCTCTCTTACTTCCTAGAGAATGAAAAAAAAACAAACGCATGATGCTCAAGAACGCCATTTTTTAAATAACAAATGAGACCCACCTTTATTTTCTATTGCAAATATCTTTTTCAAATTCACATTTATTTTATTCAGCATTCTGTCTTGCATCTCTTCAAAACCATATAAATATCGGATTTCAAACTAAATAAAATCAACGATTCATTTATACGAATATAAAATAATATTTAAAATCAATAACATATTTCGTAATACATACGTCGAAACATAAAAAAGATCATGTCAAAACGTATGACAAACAATCATAACAATATTTCAGCGATCCATAACAGTAATAATTTTCTATTCACTGTCATGACAGTTATATCACAATAAAGTCCTAATTAATATTATAATCATTATATAACTGAATTTTGCACAACTGCATACTTCCTTTGTCTCTACATCGGACGAATGGCTCTGACTATTAATGTTTAACATTATTAATCAGCGGGGGTATCCTTTCACGGAATAGCAAAATAGACTGTATCAATTCATACATAAGATTTATAATGGCACGACATTAATTCTCTATGACATGCAGATCAATTACATGTGAGCTTTGACGGTTAGGTAACTCGCATTGTTTCAGACGTTGACAGGCGAAATGACAAAACAAAATTAAGCTGAGTTTTTTAACTCAGACCAAAAATAACTAGACTTGCAATTCTAAACGAGACAGCGATATTAAAAACATGCAAGAGTGAAAGAGTAAGAGACAATATCTCCTGTCCCTTACTGCGTATCGGGGTAAACCTGGATCCGAACTGTCAAATTAGTAGTAAATGTGACCGTTTGGATCCAGAAGTAGATAATTTGATGACTGAAGCTGGTACGCTGCTTGCAAGTCCAGTTGGGTTTGGTCTGAGCCTGTTTAGTTTACCATTATAATTGCTATAAGACATGTCGATAAAGTGTGTGTGTGTGTGTGTGTGTGTAAAATTAACAAATGTCATGACAGCTGTTAAAGCTCAAAATATCCGCCAGTTTGGATACCACACACCATATTTAGTACATACACCATTTGGGAATATGGACGCGGGTTTAATTATGTATGTATTTAATACTCATGAGTTGAGACTTATGATTTTATGGAAAAAAATGTGTGCTCATTTCCACTTTAGAAAATTACTGTTTTACTAGTACGAATGACAGTAAGGCACTTTTAATAGGATATCAACTCTATGAAAATCGTTCGTCAATCGAAAAGGTTACACTCTCTCATCTATGAAAATATTATTAACCAGGCCACCCAATTTTAGAATAAAAAAGTGTAGTATTTAAGCGGAAATCAAAAAAGTCTTCTAAAGCGCTAACCACACACCAAAACAAACTCAAGTTCTCTTTTGTACAAGTTACTCATTTTCATAGAATTACCTACAGTTTATGAATTTTCTTTTAAATATTCCTCCAACTTTTTTTCCTTTTGCATGCAAAAAGAAAGTTAACACTAATTTGCAAACTCTCAATAGATGGCGCGAGATGCTGATACTGTCAATCAGTCAGCTTTTCCTTTTGTATATTTAGATGTAACAATAACGATATTATAATATCATTTTAAACTTCGCCTGACACTTATGATAGACAGACAGTGACATACGGAACTAGGATCAGACCACGTACCATGAGACCTTAAACTATGAATTTACACTGTGTGAGAGGGATAGTGTTATACCGCTGGTCTATCGTTGTCCCTGTCCCACATTGTACACAAAATTATTATAAGACTTCATGGTTAGAACACTTTCTTAGTAGATCGTACTTATTTAAATCTAGGATATTTTTCTTTAGATACTTTTTCGTGTTGTCACAAGATTAATTATCTTTACCGAGAAGTTAATGGACAATATATGCGAATTTATGTATGATTTGTGTATGTGTGTGTGTGTGTGATATATATTAATATTATAGATTTGTTTTTTCTATGTTTGTCACGTATAAACGACTGGATAGATTTTTCACCATTTAAATACTACCAATGCCTGAAATACCAGGAAGGAAGTAACCTGTGGCTAAACTGAACGCACAGTCAGCTGGCATAGTATATTTTCCTAATAGGTATATTAATGAACATAAGTAATTGCATGTGAATAAATCAGCCAATCAGATCGTCCGACGTTACTTCGCCCTGACCCGCAGGAAATCCTGAAATTTCACAAAATTTTTGCTACTTGTAATTAAAAACAATCTATTCTATCAGCGATGAGCCAATATTTAATTGGAACACTGTTTTAATGTAGACTGTTAGAAGTGGAATTTATATGAAGGCCTTCATTAATTAAAATAAATTTGCTGTGGGTAAGTTTTTTTTTGTATTAACACTAAACGTATATCGGTTTTCCTTTCTCTGAACGGAAATATTACATTTCCTTAGTTCACTCGTAGATATAAACGTCTGATTATTGTACACGTTTTCGCAACATGACTGCATTGAGTTCGATATAATGTTCTAAAAAGATATTCATTTTGTACCTATTTATTTTCAATACTCAATTATTCTTTATTGCATTTCGCAATGTTACATTAGAGACTATAGGGGTACAACATCATGAGCCTTGTGGGGCACAGCAAGTGGTGATACAATCAGATACTTAATAATATAACGATAAAGTGTTTTTGGTGTAGTACAGTAACTAGAAATTATTTTGGTAATACAAAATTTCAACAAAGAAAGAATGTGTGTATATGAACAATATGTTGCATAGTATCTACCTACCTATCTGTTTGCATACTACTTATAGTTTAACCTATTTGTGTTGGACATTGTAAGCCGTGTGGCGGATAGCCAATCTGTTTTAATATTTTTATTTTATGTTCAGACTTTAAATTTTAATAAGTTTCCGTCCGTCCATTAAATTCGCTTTAGCAATCTTCGTATATTTGTGACTATTACAATCTTTACGATGTTAATTTTCGATGAGTTTTAACTTTATTTGAATGACTACATCACTCTATGCTCTTTGTATGTTATGATTTTCTCCTGACACAAAATATCTTTAAGTTTCTGAATCGCGTTGAACTCTTTCATATGCAACAAAGTTTGCCTACTAGCAATTTCGTTCTTACAACACAATATTGTACATAAAAATACATAATTCTCTTTAAAGACCTTTATGTTAAAGTAGTAAAACTTATGTAATAATTATCCGGGGAAAATGTAACTCAGGGTTAATGCGACTTAACATATTATTTCTGAATTTTGACTAAGTATAGTTTAAAATAATGCTTTATTTTGTGTCCTATTCTCATGTAGATAAGGTACACTCTTAGTAATATGGCAATGATAGCCACAGTGATGGGGTAATGGGTTAAAAAAAAAAATAAGAAATATCGGCTGTAAAATAACGTAACTTATAATTGAAATAAACCGGAAATGCCCAATCGTCGATTTCAACATACGTTATGATAACACCGAACTCAATATATCTCCAATAAAAATAAAAATCAACCCAATCTGGCAACATCATTCAATAATTGCAGCGTCGATTAAAAAAAAAGCTTTTGCCATATAAAAAAGCGTTGACTGCACGTATTATGTATCGTAGTTTATTTTCTATGAGCTTAGCTATCTTTGTTTAAAATGAGAACCAAATAATATTCATAGTACAAAAGGAATGATTGCGTAACAGGCTGGCCATTTAACACTATTCCCACATACACCCTGCACACACCCCGCCCATTGGCATGACAATAATAAAACGTCTACTGTCTGAATATAAGTGTCCACGACACTGTTAATATTTTTTTCCATTCAAACTCTAAAAGACTTGGACTATTTTAATTTATTTTAATAATAATAAATATTTTACAACAACGCACACATTGCCTTCATCCCATGTTAAGTAGCTAAAGCACTTATTTGTGTTATGGAAATCAGACAACGAGATATATTTTATAATACTATAAAATTATAAAAATAAAATACCCAGACACGTCCAACAAGTACTTAAAAGCTCATCACCTAAGCATCTGAGCGATGGGAATCGAACCCACGACCCTACGGAGCAGAGGCAGAAATGCTGACCACTACACCAACGAGCCCGTAAACGTTTTTAAACTTTAAATCTTAAGTCCTTATTCATTTAACACGAACGAAGCGCTACCCAGGGAATTATCATGCTTTGTCTGACTCTAATTGTAAGTGCCAAAAAGAGACAAATGCCCTCCAATCATTGATTTTTCTTTCAGAATATTGGCTCAAAGTGTGTCAGCTTCTGCAGTAGTTGTTCAGCAGTAGAAAACAACCCAAGCTATAAAAAATAAGCCTAAAAGTAACCTAGGTGGCACCATCTCCAAAGGCATGCCATTTCATTATGCGTATGGGATTATGAATATAATTATGTATGTACGTATGTAAAAGGCTTCGCGCACTCTCGATTGTGAAGTAAGGAGCTTACATAACCTTATTATACCAACGTCGTCGATACATCACTCTACAACGAGTAATTGAATGCAGTCGGAAGGAAAACAATGAGCGACACACGCCGCGCATACGGCCGCGGCGGGGCGTGTGAAAACAGTCTCTGTCGTCACATAAAGAAAAGGCGTAACGCAACATTATTTTCATGGGAATATGTGCTTAATTACTCTCTGAGTTTCAGGACTGCATAAGGATTATTTTTCTACGCTCAAAGTCAAGAATTGTGCCTTTTAGATAGTGGATACTGCCACATGCAGAAGACGTTACAAGTGGAAACTGTAGAGATATTGGACTGTGCGAGTGAGATGTAAGTAATTAGAATATTATGTACTTACTCTAATATTTTGGTTTAGTTAATTGAAGTGAAGTACTTCTCCAGAGAATTGCTCGTACGCCGAGAGTCAGTACGGGTGGTGGTGGGTTTAATCCTATATTAATAGCTATATTTTTTTTTTAATTTTAGGTATTTATTGATAAATTTAATAATCAGAACAACAAACAAATTAAATATTAAGATAAACATTTAAACATAATGCTATCCGCCACAGGCTTCGTCAAGGCAGGCAGGCTTCTTGTCTAGATTATATTGTATCATCATGTTAATATGTGTAATATTGGAAAAAAACATATTTAAATCTTCGTAAATTCACGCTGTTGCAAAAATGGCACTAAAAGTACCTTAACCGCAAAATGGGCCTTTTCGTTGAAAAGAACACATAATTTTACAACAAATGATTTTCCAAAATTCTCATTTCGGATAATATTTATGATGATACCTCGAATTGTATTTTCAGAAACGTAGTAGATACTTAAAATTTAGTTACAAGATTACGTATTTTGAGGACTTATTTCAATAATACAATTGACATACATGTAATTGAGCCATTATTATTTGAATTCGACAAAAGAAAAATTCTGTAACAAAAGGCCCATATGTATAGTAATTATAGTGATATATTAAAGGGTCCTAAGTCCTATTCATAGTTGAAAGAAACACAAGTGATATTGAATTCACTTCGTTTTTACATAATTAGCAACAACTTCGTGGTGCAATAACTATTAGTAAAAGGCAATTATTATATTGTTACGTCAATAGATACAATAAAAAATATTTAAAACTAGTGGACGCAACGCGATTTCATTCGCGTGGTTACAGTATTCATTTCTATTTTATAAAATATGAAATGTTTATTGTTACTACATATTATGCCTGTTTGTTTTGTTGTTTTTTTTTTGTGATTTTGTTGCATTTTTGTATTGTGTTCCTATTGCATCCATTTATTATATTTCAAATAAATGAAATGTATTTTTAATTAAATTTGTAAAGTTGTGTACTTTATAATCTACTGCATGGAGTATCCTGTCAGAGAGATAATTGAAGAGAAATTAAAAAATATTACCACCAAGTTTTCGAACCAAAACTCAAAAATTTACGTTTTTCTCGTATGAACCTTAAAGGATGAATTTTGAAAAATCCTTACCCCCACAGCAATAGATCACGTGGTCGACCCCGAAAGAGATGGCGCGACGAGATCGTCCGCCAGGATGTCGCCTGGTGGATGACCGCTCGAAATGGCAGTAAGTGGGGAAAAGTGTGCACCTATTCACAAGCAGTTTAATTTTAATTTATTGCGTTCTTTTTAATTTTTTATTCGCTGTTTTGTGATTATTTGTTGTCTAATGCTGTTAATTTTCAACATAAATAAAATAGTTCTAAAAAAATCGTTAATTCTTACAACAATTAACAATTTAGAAAGTAATTTCTGTTAAAATTCATATGTAATTTGCACTGAGAAGTTTTCTCCAATTTGTTTTACTTGTAAGTACACTCTACCCTCTCACTTTGATATTACGAGTACCTATTGAGATTGTACTTAATAATTGTTTCATTATTGCGGAAACGGTGAATGGTGAGTAGGTAATTGCTAACACTTTAACATACTATATAAGGTCAAATATGTAACATACAATAAAGATAAAAAAATAGGTCATTTTAACCGACTTCGAAAAAGAAAAAGCAGGAAGCTCTCAATTCGTCCGTATTTTTTTTTCTGTTTGTTACCTCAAAACGCGTCTGCGAAAGAACATCTCAAAGGATTTCGGCAAGTGATTGTACGATATACTATAATACACTATCGTAGTTGCCTAGCAGCATAAAACTATATGCATTACTTGTTTAGTTACTCACATTTTCACTGTGGTCATTAGTAAAACGGCGATGCACACCGTTTGACGCTCGTACGCCCGAGGGATGGAACTAAACGCATTGAACAAGCGTTTCACCATCATCCTGACTGATGTTAAGTAGCGATGTGGCCTACGATGGAGCCCACAAACATAGAGACAGACAGCGGTAGGCGGCTTTGTTTTAACACGTTCGCTGGCACTCGACTTTGGACAATAGAAGTTTTATTCAGATTTATTCATTAGTCAGCGAAAGGGACTATGTATTGAGATTAATTTATTAATATTCACCGTTAGCATGACCGAAAGAAAGAAGAAGAAGTATATTGTTCAACTATAATAATCAACAGTTCAAATGCAGAATACAATGTATAAAGAAAAAGTAATTTATTTCTGACTAGCTGACCCGGAAAACGTTGATTTGCTAAGATATCTTATACCGGATTTAAAATAAGCCTAAATGTTATTCCAGTGTATAAGGTATCTGCGTGCCAAATATCAACCAAATCTGTCCATCCGATTTGACGTGATTCGCGGACAAACAAACAGATATTTTTTTCCAGAAATATGAAATTCGGTTTCTGCAACGGCAACTTGACATAACCCACTGGTTTTCTCGTAAAAAGAATCAATATACAATTTTGGACCCGGAACAGTTTTATTATACACACATTAAAAGTGTCTAGGGATCAAGTACATTTTACAAGATTGCAATCAAGAATATATTTTACAAAAACTGAATTCATTCATAATTTATTCAAAATGTGGTGATAAGCCATACAGGCATGGGGAATCAGGTAGGAGACCAACCCAGAAGATTAGATTTGATTTAAATAAATTAGATTTTTTAGAGCTAAAAATGTTCTTGATCCCTAGAAACTTTTGATGTGTGTGGTAAAAATTTTAGACTGAATTAAAAAAAACATAATTTTGTTTTCAAAGGGCTTGTGCAGCATCAAGATTAATTTTCGTAAGCATTATTAATTCGTGCGATGTCGCATTTTAATTTACTACGTTGTTTTTTTAACCGAATCACCGCCCATGGCTGTGTTTGTTCGTGCAATACTAATTTGCCTACTTTTATTTTCGTTGCTTTACATAAAAACACCGTTAAAACAATATGGGAAATACGGGTCAAGTGCTGAGGTAATCTTCCAAATATTTTTTAAGTAATCTTGAAATCAGTAAGGGCTCTTTTTATTCGTTTTTTGGTTTAATTGAAAAGCCGTGAAGTGCGTTTGTTTTTATCATCCGTGAAGTATTGGATGCAACTAGGAAAAAAAACGACAAATTATGTTGTGAAATACTTTAAATCAGAGTTTTTATTTACATTTAGTACACTCACAGACCTCTTTTTTGTGTCAATAAATAAAACATATTTTTTACCATAATACATGCTGTAAGACAATATCAAAACAGGTGGCTAATATTATTGCACTCAATGCTTATTTCTAATGCGTATTTCTTATATATATCAACTTTAGTACACACCTTTACTAATCCAAAGCGCGCAAGTAAAGGCCAAACAACATTTACTCTAATCAAATGAAACGCAACCTTATATGGCTCTACATAGAGTTAAATATAGTTGTAACCGTAACGTGTGAATCTATGTGAAAACATAATTGCCTAAGTAATTTGCCAACATAAATATCTCGCCTGACTGATGGTGTTTATATGGAATTCCTGTCAAATTCTGAAGTATAGGACCAAGCCCGATGGTGGCGTAATTGTCTACTGATTTCGTACATGTACCCCACTAGGAATCAAAGACGATAGTTTATGTATAAACTATCGTCTTTGATTCCTAGTGGGGTAACCACGATGATTTAAAGTCTTAAATCGTTTACATTTTTCATTTATATTATATTTGTTTTATATTTGTATTTTCTAGTTTGTAGTAGGTAAATGAGGAAAATAAAGAACTGAATTAGTACCACAAAAGAAGTTACTAATAGTACGTTAAGGTCCAAATAATTCGAATGTGAAACCTATCTGCTCTACTAGGACTTTATGGCTAGTGTCCAAACACAAAATTTCAGCTACAGGATATTATCATTAATCATAAAAAATAACGATTTGTCATACACATATGAAAAGAACCATTAATTTAATCACTATGCCATGTTTACGAACCTAATAAAATGTTATGTCAGATGTTGCAAATCATTTAATTTAATTACATTCATGTCATTATGTATTATTTTAGTATCTTGGTTACAAAATATACATATCTAATACATAGTGTAAAACAAAATCGCCTCCCGCTGTCTGTCCCTATGTTTGCTAAGATCTTTAAAACTACGCAACGGATCTACATGCGGGTTTCTTTAATGGTCAGCTAGATTATAATATTTCATGTCCTATGGACTCTTCAAAAAGTTACTTGATGTCTTCCTGTACCTTCTTCGTAAATGGCTTTGGTACACATAATAATTATACACCTGTACTCATAAAAACTAATGGACGGTCCCTGATATCTGACTACTTTTTCATATAAACTAACTGAAATGAAATAAAATGAAATAAGTTTTTTTTATAAAACTCTTGTGAAAAATACGAATTCGCAAAAGTTGGTTAAAATATTTTTTTTAGTCTAGCGTACCTATTCCGCTTAAAGTACCTCTTCGAAAATGTTTGCTACACGATAATTATATGTATAATATAAAACAGAGATAGCGCTCCACGAATCAACAATTTTTGTCTCTTTCGAACAGTCAACGTGCAATATTGCCGATGAAATATTTCTATGTATTTATTTAGATGAGTTCTTTCTTACCTCTCTGTCTCACATTTGCCTAATATCTAATCATACCTTTACTAAACTGCATAAAAGATGAACTGTTATATTGATGAATAACATTTCCATTTGAAAATAACTGTAGATCCTTTTTCGACATACCTGTAACAAAATAAAAACACATTAATTAATTAAATATTCATAGGTAAATAATTTACATAAGATAATGATATAGAGCGGCTTTAAAAGCCATTCGTCATACGTTACAATATTATGGATAAATCCTATCACTTGTTGTGTAGGTTCTATTTCACTAAAAATATAAATGCAAATCTAAGTGTGTTAAGCTTTCACGCGAAAACTAATTAACCCTTAGCTGCATAGTGATGTAATACTACATCAGTATAATTTTCCTCGAATTTCTTTTTCTAACCGTCCCATCTACAGATTTTTCATTCTAAATTATTGTCAACTAATACGTATGAACGCAGTTTTGACTTTTGACCACTTTTATTTTTTTCCCCATGATGCTGTCCACATAATTTAAAAAGGATAGGTTTTTATTCAGACAAAACAAAATCATGCAGTTAAGGGTTAAGCGATCATCATGAAACTTTGTACAGATTCTTGCGAGGTATTAGAACTAAAATTGACTGATTTGAGTCCATGTCGAAGTTCAGTCCGCAACCGCCAAAATATAATTTTGACTTTATTGTCAAAATGTAATTTTGACTATAATTTTTTAATGCTTAAATGCTCTTTGGTTAATCTTCGCGCTATAATACCCGTTTTAAACATTTAATATCATGTCAGTGCGCGTTTCCTTAAAAAATGATTTATAATTTTGACAATATTAAAATCGCAAATTCACAGAATGTCGCAAGTGTCCGAGCGGACTAACGATTACTTTCGTCGTATGGGAACAAAAAAAATGGTGTTTAGTATAAAAACGTTACCGTTTGCATAATTCTGCTTCGTTTGTATGTATGTTGTACAGTGCTGTGGGTTATTCTCGTCATCTATATATAAAAATGAATTGCTTTTCGTTAGTCTGGCTAAACCTAGAGAACAACTGGACGGATTTGGATATTTTTTGTCTTGAATTACACGTGGAAGTTCAGGGAAGTTTCAAAAGGTGTATTTCTTCCAATAGCCGTCTATTGGTACGAAAGCGACTTCTTATGGAAAAATAAATGTTTGCCGGGACAGCTAGTAATAAATAAATATCTTGGGACATTTTTACACATGGTCCCCTGACCCCAAACTAGGATAATCTGTGGATAGTCTAGTGGGATAGTCTATAGGTGCCAGAGACTGGTATACTAACATGAATCTTGTAAATACATACATAGAGAAATAAAACACCCAGTCACACACAACAAATGCTTCAGCTCATCACTAAAGAATTATTAAGTCGGCGGCGGGAATCGATCCCGCGTCGTCTTAGAAGCAGATTCTCTGATCACTAGTCCATGTCGGTCGCCAGATACGAAAGAATTCATTCATCAAGTATTGAAAAATGTTTTTAAAATTAATATCGTACGTCTACAATTTGCTTTCTGCGTAAGCCCGTAAGTAAAATGACACTATAGCTTAAGAATGTTACCAATTAAACAATTATCTGTGTAAATCGATAGGATTTCCTAAAACCTAATAAATAAAAAAATAGTCATCACGCCTTTTAATCCCAACGCGGGGTAGGCAGAGGCACTTTATCATAGTTCACCAAGCGTATTTAATAAAGAAAAGTATGTATTTTTTATTTTTAGCTATAAACAGAAAATATCTAATTGTACGGTTCCGGACTGTCAAATGTAACCTAATTATAATTCAATACTTTCTATACACTCATAAGCGTTTAAACAGTGAAATTATTTAAGTCAACAAAATCAGAAATACTGGACAATAATAACATTATGACAGAAGTCAATGTTCTGTAATTACTACTTTAGGTGTACGATTTACTTGTTTTATAATTTTCTTATTAATTGGATTACACAATTTAATGTCTTAATAAAATAATTGGAATTATTTATGCATGTTTATACTACATAAACTTAAACTCGGGCCTTAAAATTAAATATTAATCGAATGAACGGAATCTATTTTAGACATGAATTTATCCACGTCGGTCGATAATACCTCTCTTTACAACAATATAATACACTTTTGTGGATAATTTTAAGGATTTAAATCTAAACGCTAGCTAGTTTGGTGGCCTCGAAGACAATACATGTGTCACCACCCCAGCCTAACTATTGCCGTCGGCGTCGTGGCGGTCACAGCGAGACTACCGAGGGAACTCTAGGGAGAGGACAGGCAACAGCGCTCTCTGTGAGTTAAACCACAACACAACTGCGATCGCCAATCCGACTGCCAAGCGTGGCGATTATTGACATTTCCCCCCAATTAATCCTGAAAATCATTGGGAGAGGCCCTCGTCATGTGGTCGATGGTGGTGATGAAATCTGACGCTACACGTGAATAGCCCCCAATTCAGGTGTTACCAACCAGCTCTGTGGGAGAGTACAACAAAGGCTAATAAGTGTGCCGTAAAATAAGTGCAACTTCGCAGTCTAATTGAAGCCTCACTTTCGTTTCGCATGGACGTTTGTGTAATCATGCGCGTGCGTTGCTTAAATGCCCATTTGGTAGCCGCCATCTTTTTTTATCCGACTTCAAAAAAGGAGGATTATTTTCAATATAATTTTTTTTCTGTATGTTACCTCATAATTTTCGACTGGGTGAACCGTTTTTGATGGTTGTTTTTATTTGAAAGCTGATACTGCCCGTGTGGTCCTTATATTCAGTTTAGTTCAGTTCTGTTAATTAAATCCACTCTCTATTATGTTAGGTACTGGCTGGTTGAAGGTATGAAAAAATAGGAAGCTCATATTAGAGCTGGCTTCATTGATCGGTTGCGATCATCGTAGTTAAGCAACACGGAGCGCTGACACCTATTAGATAGGTGACCGCATTTAAATTTTTCAATGCTTCCAGCAGTCATTAAGGCTTAGCCGAGAATCTTAAACAACACACATAGACGTTTGACTACCATCTTGTCTGATGTTAAGCAGCGACGTGGTATACGATTAAGCACACTTATATATATACACTTCACGCCTTTAATCCCAAAGAGGGGTAGGCAGAGGCACTTGCTAAAGCAAGTACTCACGGTTCACCAAGCGTATTTAACCCAACGTGACAGGGGGTGAGCCCATCGCCGTTATAGGGTTCACACACCTTGTGGTTTGCGGGTTTCATCACGATGTTGTCCTTCACCGTACGAGCGTTGCGTTGCGTACATTGGCTCTGAAAAAGAGTCCCATTGGTACACGTCCAGTAGCCGGACTCGAACCCGCGACCTCCCGGTTACAAGTCAAGTATCCGACCAAATGGACCACAGACGCTCTA